>JAULAV010007788.1:0-25014 GCA_030789695.1 Scilla litardierei | reverse complement strand
TTGCAAAAATCCGGTGTATCATGGAAGAAGCAAACATATAGACACTAAATATCATTACATTAGGGAGTGCATTGAGAAGGGCAAACTCGAGGTGGAATATGTCAACACTCGTGAACAATTGGCGGACATGCTCACAAAGGCACTTGGGAGAGTCAAATTCGTCGAGATGCGAGAGAAGCTGCGGGTGCGGGATGTGAAGATATGGCAAACAACTAAGTAGGGAGTGTTTGTTGGGATACTTAATTGTTTGCTAGGAGAATAAGTCAAGGATTGATGGTTCTTAATTAGGAGAATAAGTCAAGGATTGATGGCTCTTAATTAGGAGAATAAGTCAAGGATTGATGGCTCTTAATTAGGAGAATAAGTCAAAGATTGACTTTTGAGATTTGATTTCTTTGTTAGTGGCATAATATCCTCTAGAGGATTTGTAGCCTTTAGTTTAGCATTTTGTTATGCAACCTGTATAGCTATTAATATGTGATTTCTCTATGAGAATAAACAAGAAAATAGAAGCTTTCCTTCCACCGAAATTGTTCGTCTTCCATAGGTGTTCCAACAAAGGGCACTCGGGGAGGGGGTTTTTGACGAGTTTTTGAATATTGAGAGCTTTGAGCTGCTAGTTGAGAGAGCTAACTTTAAAGATTGTATTGAGAGCTCGTAGGAAGATCTTAAGTGTTTCTTCTTCGTTGAAAAGATAGAAGAGTTGTAGTTGTTCTTCCTTTGAATAAAACCTATTATAAGTGTTTCCTTGGCTAGCCGACGGCCTAAAGATTCAATTTTTATTGTGCTCTTGTTGTTCTAGCTCGTCCTCCTCACCACCAGATCCTCCGATGGTCCAGTGCTTCCGCACCGTTGCACACACCACTTCTGCTATGTTTCATCAAGTGTTTTCAATGAAATGTGAGAGGAGTTTATGCCACCGTTTATTTCTCCAGATAAAAAAAATATCGAACCACTGTTTGAGTTGTTATAGTTAATAATATCGGCTATAAAATCATGGCAATTAGGCCTCATCAAAAGACACACATGGTTGTAAACATACAAGGGCGCATTGCTAAAAATCTTCAATTAACGTACACAGTTTTCATTAACATTTATCTTCAATATATCAGCTTTGGATGCCACATACAGACAAGAGAAACGAAGAAGGTGCATATCTGCTGCTAGCATTTTTTGTGAACACAGCATGTGTATATTTCACATTCAAACTGAATGTAGCATTTGTCCAAACATCGCCTCAAAATTCAAATGCTTATTTCAAATAAAACTCATGCGTGATGCCGCAAGTTTGCACTTCTTCCATCATTGCCGCAAGTTTGTGATCCACTTTGAATGCATGCTGCCCTTTGATTTCTTTCCTACACGACTATTTATATAATGTAGAATGTTAATAATTGAATCCTGACCTGTTGTTTTAGGCTTCAGATCATAATATTGCCATAATTCACATATTGTCATGACAGTCAGAAAACCCTAAAATCAAATCTAGTCAGAAAACCCTAGATCATAATATTTCCTGTTATCAATGCCTATCACAGCTCATATTAACAGACAGAACGGAAACGGAACGGAAACGCTCAATCAAGTTTGCTTCCAGGTCTCAACATAGAAACAATTTACTTCGACGATAACCATGATCAAACACGACCATTTTCAGCGAAAATTAAAGAGGAAACTAACAGTTTTAGTAGTCGTGAATCACCATGTGCTTTTAAGGTAATTCAGGGTGTCCTACAACCTGAAGAAACAACATAGTTTGAATTAATGAATGAAGTAGAAGATTTTATACGAAAATGTCTAGTGAATACTCTATTAATTAGCAATCCTATGTAGTCGATAGAACTAAGTTATAAGCAAAAATATGAACAATGGAAATTTATGACTTGTTGTAGTCTATGTTCCTCGAGCATCAAAATGAGAAACGTTCACCGATTTGTGCGTCGTGTCAAGATTAAAAAAGAAGTTTCTGCTTGAAACAAGTAAATCAAAGAGGAAGTATGGACAGTAAGAAAACTATGGATGAAAATAAATTAATTAATCTAGGCAAATACCGACCTATTGACAAGTAATAATAGAGTTGGTTATATGCGAAACCATACCAAGTACTTAACTGAACACAAACCAACTGAAAAAGATTTCACATTACTTAATTGAAGTACTGGGCTCTTTTCACCACATCCAATCATCAGTTGTTTATAGCATAATCAATTAATCAAACATATTTTAAATTAAATGAACAAAAATGCAGGTACCAGACAGTCATCCAGCAAAATGTTGATTACGCAATGAAATTGAATATATAGCTCATTTTCAATTTTCAGAATGTATAGCAGCGTTATTTTCTACCAAGTTAACTGTAAGACAAACTCACACACTGCAAACAATCATGTACACTAAGCTGTAAAGCTGTGTACACAGCAATAATATGTTCAAGTACAGCATGAAATACTAAGATGTCCTATCTGCAGGCGCTTTACAACATTTATACAAAGAAGTGAGAGAGTGAGAGTGAGAGAGAGGGGAAACGAGACATGAATAGGGTTTTCATGACCAAAACTAATACTGTTTTGAGATGCATAAAGAAAAGACATATGAAGAGGATTCAAAGCTAATGAACAGCAAGAGAACCCAAGAATGTCTACAGGCCCTCAAAATGACCAAAAAGGGATAAAAGGGAAAGAGGTGGAGACATGAGCTAGGTCGGCTCTCATTTAGATAGAAACACAGAACACACAAACCCTATTCAAAGCTTTCAGGCTGTGTATAGTCTCAGTCAATGCTTCATTCAGGCTGGACAAGAGAAATACATGCCCATAGAGCCAACACATTAATTAAAACATTGCCTCTTTTGCCACAACAATCAAGAAAATCTTTGCAGGTTGAAAAAGATTGCCATGCTACGCTATATATAGCAAAGAGACAAAGAGGCTAATTAATTAAGCTACATGCACGGTGGGCAGGGGGACAGCTCCTTTCATTTCAGTGCCGAGGGAGGCAAACAAACATGCTTGATTATATAAATTGTTTAATAAGCAAGCAGTTTAATGCTAATCAGGGAATTAATAGTCTTGTCCAATTGCTTGGGAGCGATGGGAGGGAAGCAAATAGAAAGGGGGAGGACAAAAGCATGCAAAAGACTGACACTAATATATGCATATTTAATCATTTTTGTATGTGATTTTTAATTTTGATGGTTCAAATAAAACAAAAGGGGTGACAAGACTAGAGAGCGTGGAAAGATTGACCTGCATCTCCTCGATCAATCAATACTTGCTTAGATTCTCGTTGTCTCCCTCTTCAAATCCCTCACATGCCCTTGTACCACTCACCCATTAATGCAACACCACCACGATAATCTCATCCCAAAATAACAAGACTAACAGTGTTGTAGAGAGAGAGAGAGAGAATTCATCGACTAGCTGATTGATGATCCAAGATCCAAAAATCCAGAACAACCCAAGAAACCAAAACACAGATAAAATTGAAGATTAAGAGAGGGGATTAAAATAATATCATCACCTCCATGAACGATACGATCTCTGGCTCTCTCTGAAGGCAGGAGTAACAAGGAGTTGCACGATCTGTTGCGCTAAGCATAGTGATCATGGTGATGAGAGTATATGGATGAAAGGCCGAGGCCACCAGTGTGATCCTGGGCCCTGGGATGGCTGTTCCCGTTGTCTGCAGCGCACTCCAGCCCAGCAGCAGCTGCCATCCCCAAGTTCAGATACACCATTCTCGAATCCAAGCTCAGGCTCACCATGCTACTGTCATGAGCGTTGCAAGCCCCTCCTCCTCCGTGATCCGCTGCCGTCGGATAAATCGCCAGCTCCTGATGGTTGTTGGTGTTGGTGTTGTTGTTGTAATTGTTGTTACTGCTATTGTTCCCGCCGCCGGCCGCGGCGGCGGCCTCCTCTCGCGATATGACCATGGCAGCCGACTGCACGAGCTCGAGGCACAGCCGGAGCTTGTTGGGCTCAATGTGGGTGAGGCCCGGCACGGCCCCCTTGAACAAGAAGTCGGAGGTGAGAGTGCGGAGGATGTCGAGGGGGGTCACCCCGTCGACGGTGCGGACGGTGGGATTAGCGTGGTGGTCGAGCAGAACAGCGACCATGTCGGGGCACACCATCTCGGCGGCGATGTGGAGAGGGGTCTTGCCGTTGGGGCCGGCGGGGCAGTTGACGTCGGCGGCGCCGAGCTCGAGGAGGGCCTTGACGACCTCGCGGCTGCAGTTCTGGACGGAGTAGTGCAAGGCGAGGGCGTCGTCGAGGTTGAGACCCTCGCCCATGACCATGAGCTTGACGAGTTCGACGTCGGAGGAGTCGAGGGCGCGGCGCATCCTGCGGATCTTGTGGTGGTGGTCGTCGGGGTCGGAGGGGGAGGAGGAGGAGTTGCCGAGCTCGATGGGGAAGTGGTGGTGGTGGACGTGGAGGAAGGGGGAGCGGTGGCGGGCAATGGAGGACTTGATGCGGAGCTCCTCGATCTTGGCCACGATCTCGATGGGGAGGTGCTTGGCGATCACCTCCGGCGGGAGGCCGGACTTTGCGACGAGATGCGAGCAGGTGGTCCACAGCTGGTGCATCTCTTGCTTTCTTGATGCCAGCAGCACTTTCATCACATCCTCAATCGATGCCTTTTCCACCATTCCCTCCAGCTGCTTCTGCAATATGAATAAGATCGATGATGGTTAATTAATTAAGAGACCAGCTGATTTCATTACCCTAATTAACTTGTGGAGTACATGATGACTGCATAAAATATAGATGTGTGTAGATGGGGGCGGATAAGGCTCCCAAATCAAGGAATTGGGAATGGTGCTTTGACATTTGCGATTGCAAATGCATGAGAAACCCTAGAATTTGGATTTGAGGCCCAGATGTGATGGGAGGGTGAGATAGGGAGACGGGTTCTTTTTTTAAAATCAGCAACTAATTTGAAAGAGACCCAAGCCTTTCTGATCAGATGACATACAGTATCGTCGCCGTCGTCGTCAGCTAGCAAATTTTGCAGGTTTTTTCAGACCCTCACACTTTAAGAGAGAAAAAAAAAATAAAAGAGGAGAGAGAGAGAGAGAGAGATGGGGCTATCTGATCTCTTCTCAGAGGCAACAAACATTCATTGAATTAAATTAAGGAAAGAAGATTTGGGAAACAGAAGAAGAGTAGGGGACCTCAAAACCAAACTGGAACCTGAACTGAAAACTCTGATCGTTCAGAGAGAGAGAACAAAAGAAAGGAGCAGAAACAAAAGTACCCAGCAAAATAACAAAGAACGACCATGCAAAATCAAAATTAAATAAATAGAAACAAACTAACCAACCTGGGTGAGGAGGACGAGCTGCTCGACGCCGAAGGATCTGGCGGCGGAGAGGGTGTCGAGGGCGAGATCGACGGCGGAGGAGCAATGGGTGTGCCAGCATCCCCTCTCGCCGCAATTGGGCCGGGGCTCGTGCTTGGGGGGGACCAGCGAGACCTGGCCGCTGTAGAGGAACTGGAGGACGAGGAGGAAGACCTCGTAGGTGACGGAATTGACGGGGATGAGCACTGTAGGGGCGGAGTTGGGGGCGGCCGATCCATGGCCGCAGCCCCTGGGGGAGGTCGAGGGAGACCGGCCCGGGCTGAGGAGGTTGAGGCCCGGAGGCGGCGAGTCGGGCCCGCAGAAGAACTTGCGGAAGTAGAGGCTGCGGGCGGCGAGGATGCAGCGGTGGGCGTGGACGACGCGGCCCTCGACGCTGAAGGCCACGTCGGAGAAGGCCTGGCCGTTGATGAGGAGGTTGAGGTAGTCCATGGACAGGGATTTTAGAGACTCCTCCATTGACCTGGATGAAAGTGGATGGATGGATGGATGGAGGAGAAATGTTGAGAATTGTAGTCTGTTGAGAGAGAAAAAGATAGAGAGAGAGAGAGAGATGTAGGGGGCCGGGAATTAGTACTAATAGGGCAAGAGATAGGGAGGTGTGAGGGGGAAGTGGAGTGAGAGCCACCTTCTCATGTCTATTTCTTCCTGCTCCCCGGATGGTGACCCCCTCCTCTCTCTCTCCCCCCTTATTTGTATCTTGCTAGGCTCTGTTATTTTATCTTCTCTCTTTTTTTATTCTTCCCCTACTTTATGATTTTTATCTTTTTATTGAGTTTCATCATTTTTTTTTGAAAGATAAAAATCGAATTTCATTAAAATTTGGACTTATTTGGTATAAAATCTAAGTTATCAAACATTTTAATTGGATAAAATAGCCTTAGTTAAAGTAATTAAATTAGTAAAAACCCCTTAAACTATCAGTCGATCTCTCTTATACTGTAACTAGCCATAACTCACGATCATAGGTTACTAGGCAGTGAAAATATTCTCCCCAAAAATTTTAACCCATTTTAAAAATCCCACACCGACAAAAAAAAATTGCAACCTTATTTAGAATATCTTACCCCCAAACTCCAACTCCATTCAAAACCACCCCAAAAACAATTTTGCAGCCATTTTCAAAATACCCCCCAACAAATTTTTTTAACAATATTCAAATTAAAATTTATTTCTCTCTAATGAATTTAGTTTCCCAAAAAAATTAGTCCTCCAAAATTTCGTTTCCTCTAAATTTAGCTCTTAAGAGAGATTGGTGTGTTCTCAAGGGGCTGGGGAAGACCCCCCTTTTATAGTGCTAGGCAGAGCCGAATCTGATTCGGATTGAGTGCTCGTATAGAACTCAACTGCATCTAGCATCCCTAAACGCGTAAAGAGATAGAAGTGTTCTTTATGAGTTCTAATTGCATTAAAACTCTTGGATACAAATTGAATTTGATTTAGGATCGATTCTCAATCAAATCCCACGTGAAATCTCAAATTTCACCTCTTGCCACGTTAGTACTAATCGACTAGTATCATATACTAGTCCACTAGTCAGCTACCTGAGCCAACTTACGCAGTTTGGCCTGATTAGTCGATTAGTGCTGACTAGCCGACTAGTGACAAAGCACTAGCCAACTAGTCCCTACTACGTGAGTATGTCTTCTTCTTTCTTTCATCTGATCACAACTCCTTGTGATCTATGACCTTGTATATCATATACACTCAAAGTTTCTTCCTTCGCTTTTTGTGAGGAGTTCATCAGTAGTGTGAAACTATAATAGCCCGATTCCTACTTTAGTAGTGACATGATCACATCTTGTCACAGATCGGTAGTGGCTCTAATTGAGCATGTCGATGCCCATTTCAGAACCGTAATTATTTGGTTTGTGAGACTGAAATCTCTGGGAGATAATCTGGGCCTTACAGTAACATATTCTATGCATTTTGGTCCATTTGTCATCACTATATTGCTAAGGGGTCTGGGGTACGGTATAATGTCAAACCTAATTACACCTTAAAACCCTTGAGTCAAATGTGATCTGATACGGCCCTCCCAGGATAGTCCAAGACCGAACAACCCAAGCCCGTATCACGAGCCTACGGTCCTAGGAGAACGGGGCCCCCCCATGAAGACTCGGAGTCAGGCCGGCCTCGGACCGAAGCGGGTGCAACCGCTGATCCACACCAGCAGGAGTTAACCACTGTCCTTAAAACGCGCCCCCTTAATCACCATTAAGGAGTGCCATTACATTCACCTTCATGACCCATGAAGACGCCATCAAAGTGGTGGATCATCGGGACAAAATAGGGGGACGTCGAGGAGACATGGCCGGGGAAGACTCCTATAAACCAACTTGAAGAAAAACGTGGAAAAGGACCACTTTCTGGTTACCCAAAAGACGAAGGTATTCCACTTAAACGACCTTATCTCCCACCTCATAATTCTCCTCCACAGCTCGGCACGAGGACTCGCGTATCGGTCTCCCCGTGCGCCATACCGATCCCACCGAGCATCCTTTAGATCCGTTCCGACTTAGGCATCGAAGGGGACTTGGTCGGAACCGTTGTCCGACCCCCCTAATGAGCTTTCTCGTCTGTTCAGGTCAAGAAAATCCAGCGCGCCGAGGCTACCCTTCGGTGCCCAATCAGTCCAGAGCCAAACGCGCTCGCCCCTAGCTCATTCATCTCTACCCCTTCGGAGGTGTCGCTTTGTCGAGGACCACCTTCGGCACGTCGACGCTCGGACTCGCACGCTCTTCGCCGAGCCGAGCCAGCTGCACCCATCTCCTAGAGGCCATGGGCACCTCGCGTGATCGCGTTGACCTTCAACCCTCCAGTCAACCAATCCGTGGTGAGAAAACACCCTGAAACATCTGGCACCATCTGTGGAAACGAAGAAGCACCCACGTCAAACAACCACATCACCAAGATGGAATCAGTTTGCAATGGAATAGGATGCATGCCCCCCCATCAAGGAGGAGGGCGACTACGTCCCGCCCGAAAACGGGCACAACCACACTACTGAGGGAACCAGCGACTCACGCTCGGTGACCTAAGAACAACTCCGTCTTTTCACCCAAGAGACTAACGCCCACTTCTGAACGCTGGCAGCAGCCATCCAACAACTTGTGGGCCACCCACACCTCCTGGAGGGGGCTCAGCAGCCATCCCCGACTGACAGGAGCACCGCTCCCCGCTGCGCTCGAACGTGGTCACCGACCACGGCAGCAAGGGTGCCAACCCGGAGCAACGGTTCACCATGCCCCAAATGCTTACCGTCCTTCTTTTGTTGTTTTTCACGAATTTCACAAATTTCCTTGTAACAAGAGCCATGCTTTCATCGTCTAATTCATTCATCTCCTCCTTGAGCATTTTGGAGACTTAAAAAGCTAAATTCTGTTCCTTTGTTTCCTCTTTCTTAGATTTCCCTTCCTTCTTTGGTGTGCTATCATTGGCCATCTTCAATTGCACCTTATAAGCCATTAATTTTCCCATTAACTGCTCAAAACTGATATCTGCCAAGTCATGTGCTTCTTCAATCATCGTCATCTTTTGAATCCAATTGCTAAATAAAGAATATAAAATCTTTTCAACCAAATCATCCCCTGGGATGTCCTTCCTTAAGGCTTTCAATGGATCGACGATATCTGCAAAACGAGAAAACATAGCATCAATAGACTCATTAGGTATCATAGCAAAATTTTCATATTTTTGTAATAACATTCTAATACGAGTTTTCTTAACTTCGCTAGTTCCCTCATGAGTTACTTCAAGTCTCGTCCAAATATCCTTAGCAGTGGGAAAAGAACTAATGCGGTTAAATTCAGTTTTACTAAGACCACAATACAATATGCTCATGGCCTTAAAGTTTAGATTTTGTAACCGATCATTTTCTTTTTGCTGCTCAGGAGTGGGTTTTTCAAATAGGGTAAAGCCTTCACTGATTATTTTCCATAATGCTATATCGATACCTTTGATGTGTATGGACATACGTTGTTTCCAGTAACTATAGTCTGTACCATTAAATAGAGGTGATCTAAGATACGACTGTCCTTCTCTTTGATTGTGCTTGTCATATGAGTATGTGTGCGGAATTTGTGTCATAGGTGATTTGGGTTCAATATTACATATTTAACTCCCCATTTAGCCCTACTTTGTGCTCATGTGATGCTATATTGGTCTCTAGTACATACGTATTTTCTACACATTTATTTATTAGAGAAAACACACTAGTTGAGCACAAAACAGCAATTAACGAAGTATTTCTGCACTTTTTATATTTTTCCTAGCACCGTCTCGATCGCACGATTCCAACGACTATTTATTTGTATTTTTCTGAGATCTGTGCTAATTACTGTGTATTTTTGAGTGCAGAATACCATTTATTGGAATTAAATTAATTACACACGCATCTTGGCGCATGCGGTGGCGCGCATCCACGAATTCCCGCTCAGATCGAACGGATCACAGCGCGAGCGATGCGGATTTTTGGTGGCCGCTCGATCACGATCGAACGGCCACGATGGGGCTGAAGCGGAGATGGAATACGGCGACGTGGCTGGATCTGCACCGTCGAAAGACGATCCAACGGCTCGCATCCACCCCCGAAGCGCAGAAGAAGCGGGCGCGACGTGGCTATATCTTAGCCGCTCCGCTCCGATCGGACGGTCAGAGTCAATTCGAATTCGAATTCGAATTCGCCGCTACGTGACGACGCTACGCTCGTCCGATCGCGATCGGATGGACGCCCAAAGTTATTCCGCTCGAAGTCGATTTCGCTTCGATCAGCGGCCACGCGGCGATCATCGTAGTCGTTCCCATACGATCCAACGGCTCAGGATGAAGCGGAGCGGAGCGGAACGAATGAAGCGGGTTTCGCACGATTTTTGGAGGCCACGTGGCAGCACGAAATCGAATCCCGCATTGATCAACGGCTGAGGTTTGATTCGATCCAGATCTACGGCCCAGATGCGTTCGGGTGCGGGTTTCAAACCCAATAAGCTTCTAAAACCCGCAATCTTATTATATAAGCGTATTTAGGGTTTTTGGAGCGTATTCAAGGCAGATTGGGGCGTATTTTGAGCGTATTGGAGGCTCTAGGAGCCGTATTTTCCCCCTGAAAAATTCTGTAAAATTCCAGAGGCTTGTTTTATTATTTTTAGAGAGTTTGAAGTGTTTTCAAGGAGAATTGGTGATATTTTCTTCAACTTCTACCTCGTATTTTAGTGTTTTTCATCGTATTTTGCTATGAATTCAATGTATTTGGCTATGGATCTTGTTTATTCTGATATTATGAGTAGCTAAAACTTAATTGTGCTTGGTATGGAGTAGTTAGGTGATATAATTTGTGTTTATTTGGTTGTATTCCTCGTGCTAAACCGTTAAACGTCGCTAAAATTGTAATCTTTGTTCGTAAATCGCCTTTTTCAGATTCCAAAAGAATTGAGTTAGTCGATGATCGCCCCAAAAGGGTGAGTTTTGATCTCCCCAAAAGGGAGTTTCATACCGTAGTTTTGATCTCTCCAAAAGAGAGTTTCATATCGTATTATAATCTTAGCGACGATCTCTTTGAATATTGTGTTTGAACCCCCAAAAGGGCATCTTCCGATGAATTGCTCCCAAAAGGAGAATTCATTGAGTTATATTGGGTATTTTCCGATGAATTGCTCCCAAAAGGAGAATTCATTGCGTTATACCTATCAACCAAATTAATACGAATCGTTGATCCTAACGAACCCATACCATGTGCAAACTTTTTATAGGTATTTTCAGACACGATTTTCTATGTTTATTTTGTTCACGTGTTCACATCACCATCACCGTCACCGTTGCTGAAGTGGTTAGTTTCTTTTCGTAAGATTTCTATTTGATTTGAGCTGTGGTTGCAACAGATTTCTTCCTGTGGATTCGACATCTGGACTCCCAGATTTTACTACTTGTACGGACTCTTGCACTTGAGAGAGAGCACCTTTCGGAGCCCACCAAGTTTTTGGCGCCATTGCCGGGGAGGAATGGTTTGTGACTACGGTTTATTTCATTTAGAGGACCTCCGGTGAGATCTTTCCACTTTATCGTACATAAACTTTTTTTTATTATTTTATTTTATTTTTTAAAAATGGAATATATGAACTTCTATTGCACAAACAATCTGTATGATGCACGGTATGCTAATGCACACAAACATAGAATGGAGAAGCTCAAAATTGTAAATTTTAATCAAACTGATTGTGAAACTTTCTTTCAGGCCTGGAGGAGGTTCACAAACCTAATATCGAGCTATCCGCAGCATGGGTACACAAATGAAGAGCTTATGGCGTTCTTCCTAGAAGGACTACAACCTCAGCTGCAGGAATTATTGGGAGGCATGATGCCGACAGTTGCGTGGGAATACATGGAGTCTCTGCAAGAAAACGAAGAAACCATGGAAGAGACTTCAGAGAGCGATTCAACGGAGCCTTCGTGCCTCGATCAAGAAGAGCAAAGCGTAGACGTACCATTGCAATCCTTGAAAGAGGAAGCTTACCAGACTATCCAGACACAGGAGGCCACATCCCATCAATTCCAAGAGAATTTCCTTGCTCGGAGTCGGCAGATTCAAAATTCCATTGAAAATCTTAATTTGATTGCCGCTTGCTTAGAAGAAGGTAATGCTTTTGAAACTCGATTTCAAGAATCTAATACGAGTTCATCTTCTATTGCAGGAATACCGAGCGAGGACACGAATATAAATATACACATGGCAGAAAGTGTGTGCAAAAGAGAGGACGAGTTAGCAATTTTGGATGAACGAGAGGAGGAGACAGCTAGGGACAAGGGTTTTGAGATTATCGCCATGGAGTCAGAACCATGCCCTCCTCCAGTTTTGTCCCAAAATCATTTACCCCTCTCCACAACGATCGAGCATCGTACAGAGAGTAGTGCAAATCTTTCAGGGAGTAGTCATCAACTTGCATTAATTCCCTTCACTTATTTTTATGACTACATTTGGAATAATTTTATTTCAAAGAATTTTAAACTAAAATGGATTGACGTGACTCATCTCTTGCAGGATACAGGTGGACATCTTATAGAGATGCTGGGAGTTACGTTGCTGGGATCCAGTTTAGTCGCTGGAGGAAGAACAATCGCCGAGGAGCGCAAGGAGCAAATTGAACAACTTCCTCCACAATTAAAGATTCGGGATCCGCCATTTGATCACGGTGTGTTCTTTCCAGTAGTGTAGTTTTTATATGCTTTCTAGGTTGCTTGCTTGAATAAACTCGTACCTCTTCCGACATTGAGGACAATGTCCATCTTTAGTTGGGGGTGTGTATGAGACCTTAGGATTTTTTTTGAGAAGAATAAATCGCCAAATCTCATCATTTTAAAACTCATTCATATGCCTCAAATTCGGATGATTATACATTAATTGTGTTCTAAAAATTGTTTATGGCTTGATTAATTATTTTTCCTTCATGAAATTGCCGTTAATATGCTATTCATGAAAATTTTCAATTTCCATGATTAATATCTCGAAATAGTTTGAATTGATTTCATGCATGCTAATGTGATGGAAAAAGCTTAAGTATACACGATTTTTAAGAATAGTTTTCAAGTTGAAGAGGAATTTGGCCTTTGTTATTAATGTTTATATTCATATTGATGGGTTTTGAGTTGCTTACAAAAAAAAGAAAGAAAGAAAAGAATGAAAAAATTGTAACGACTGGTTTTTGTATGATTGGATTATCAGTGTGTTTTGCTTGTGATGGTGGGTTCTCTCCTTGTGTGGTTTCCATTTCCATAGTTCTCGCTTTCATTTATCTCGTTGAGAATTCCTAGCTTTCGTTTTCATTCCTTTTGATGTGATCTTCTAGGTCCTTCCTTAGAATCATTGAACTCGGAGTAAGTCACTCGTGACGAGCTTCATATCGATCATATCTTAGAGTATAAATCGATCCTAGAAGCCATAGAAATCTTCCCGAAGCTTCACGCTTCGAATCGGCACTTTTCGTGCACGTTAGTTGGTTCAAGAAGATCAACCGACCGACTAGATTCCAATTTAGTCGGTCAGGAAATCAACTGGAACCGACTAGTTCATTCAATCAATAATTCAGGAGTTACTGTTTACTCTTAGTCGGTCTAAGAACGTTCATCGACCGACTAGATGCCAAACTAGTCGGTCAGTACTTGTTCATGGACCGACTAACTCTAGAATCCTATTTTCGTTCAGGAGTTACTGTTTGCACTTAGTCGGTCTGCGTTGGTCGACCGACCGACTAGTTGCCAAACTAGTCGGTCAGTGGTTGCTCTTTGACCGACTAACCAGTGTTAAAACCCTAATTTCTGGGCAGCCGCCAGCCTAGCCTATTTAAACCCAACCCATTCGACTTCTTCTTCTCCAACACGACCCAAAACCCTAAAATCTTCCCCCTTCAGCCCCCATCTTCCTCCAAGCTCCATTTCTCCATTCCAAGCCCTAAATCCATCATCCAATCCATCCATTCACTCTATCTACCCCTCATCTTCCCCAAATCTCCATCAAATCTCCATCAAAACCCATCAAAACCCCCAAAACCCTAGTTTCCCCAAACTTCTCCAATCTTCTCCAGATTTGATCCTAGGGTTCCCCGGAGTGTTTCTTCCGTCTCCTCTCGGTAAGAAATCGACCTACCGTTGTTTTCATAGCTTATTTATAATTTTATGAAAACCCTAATTAATTTCATGTGTTTGGTGTTTGTTTCCCCCATAACAGCGATTTCCCCGTAGATAGCATCCGTGTGACGAAGTGATCGTCAATCCCCGGTGCTAGGCAAGTGAAACTTGCCACTTAGGGTTTAGGCCATGTTTTAGGCCATTTGCTTGTTGTAGGCGTAAAAGAGGCTAGGCGACGAAATGATACTCGCCTAGGCGCAAATTGGGGAACTAGCTTGACAACGAAGCTAGTTCCGACATTTAGCATGTTGCACAATTACCATGTCATGTTTACCTTCCATTAACGGTACGCAATTTAATTGTCATGTCATTGCATTTTGCCTGTCACGTTTAATTTAAATTAACGGTACGCAAATATCTGTTCATGTCTTTGCATAGTGATTATTCATCGTGATTGTGTAGCGCACGCTACAATATTATATTCCTGGCTCGTGTTCCAGAAGCGAGCTTAGTGAGTTGGAAACCCCAACGCTCGACACATATGGGTGGGGTAAGAGATAAGCGGCCTGAGCCCCGAGTTGGCCTGATCCGCCACTCCGGCCAGCAGGTGGACTCTCTAGTGCACAAGTGATTAATAGTGATAGAGATAAGCGGCCTGAGCCACGAGCTGGCCAGCAGGTGGACTCTCTATGCACTAAGTGTTTACCAGTGACAAGTGATTAATAGTGGTAGAGATAAGCGGCCTGAGCCACGAGCTGGCCAGCAGGTGGACTCTCTATGCACTAAGTGATAAGTGATAAGCGATAAGTGATAAGTGATAAGTGATAAGTGATAAGTGATAAGTGTTAAATGATAAGTGATTAGTGATTTGGTAGCTTTTGCTACATTGTGCATGCTTGCCTCTCTTTTTAAACTGTTGCATCATGCTTAACTGCCATGTCATTACTTAATACTATAACTGCTAGGTTGCTAGTTGCCTACTTTCAGTTTCCTTGCACAAGTCTTTCCAGACTTGCTGACATGTGCCCCTCTCTCTTTTGGGTGACACATGTTAGACCCAGAGCCAGAGTTTTGTTGCAGGGAATATGGTGTTGCTGATGATGTTGTTTGCTGTGGTGGTGAGTGGACACCAGGGGCCTGTCTTGAAGACCGCTCGTGTACACTCCTTTGCTTAGGTTGCTGTTAGTCGTTGGTGCGTGGCACCCTTGTATGTATGTTATAACTTTGTTGGCCATGTTTGGGCCTTAGACTCTTTTTCCTTTAGCCTGGTGGCTTTTCTGCGACATTGTAATTTGTTTATGGACATTTGGAGACTCAATAAAATGTCGTCTCATTACCTTATTAACATTGTTGTTTCGTTTCGCTTTGCAAGGACTTGCCATAATAAGTGTTTTTATACGCTTATCAGACTTGGAGCTTCACAGCTTCAAGTTTGTGCGGACCTTCTCACGTCTCGCCTCCACATTTTTGGGAAGCGGGGCGTGACAAAAATGAATGAAGGAAAATGAACGAATGAGCATGTCACTAATAAATAACTTGGTTGGCTCGAGTAGTACAGTCCGAGGGGTCCTTCTTGGCCTAATGCCCTATGATCGCCTGATTTGGGAGCCATTGACCGGAAACTCACTCATTTGATGGAGCGATCCAAGTTATACTTTTTTCTGCGAATGTGGCTTGATGCGCGTTACGCGGAACGAATAAAAGAAAAGAAATGGTGAATATACTAAGCAACTTCAATACTCATGTCTTGAAAGATTATTTTGATAGGCCAATTCCTTGAAAACACGAAAACTAGTTTATAACGACGTGTTATACTTTTGCTTGCGCAAAACGATGCTCGTATGTTATTTATTCATACTAAATTAGAGAAAATATCATGTGATTGATTTTGTTCATGGATGTGTATATTGATGGTGAAGATCATGTTGGAATGCGTGTTATTGAGCCATGCCAAAAGCGATTGAATGAACTTATTGTTTTATTACTCATCCGTATTTATCGCTCTTTTTGCTAGAGACTAGCAAATCGCTAGTTGGGGGGTGTGATTTGGGTTCAATATTACATATTTAACCCCCCATTTAGCCCTACTTTGTGCTCATGTGATGCTATATTGGTCTCTAGTACATACGTATTTTCTACACATTTATTTATTAGAGAAAACACACTATTTGAGCACAAAACAGCAATTAATGAAGTATTTCTGCACTTTTTATATTTTTCCTAGCACCGTCTCGATCTCACGATTCCAACGACTATTTATTTGTATTTTTCTGAGATCTGTGTTAATTACTGTGTATTTTTGAGTGCAGAATACCATTTATTGGAATTAAATTAATTACGCACGCATCTTGGCGCATGCGGTGGCGCGCATCCACGAATTCCCGCTCAGATCGAACAGTTCACAGCGCGAGCGATGCGGATTTTTGGTGGCCGCTCGATCACGATCGAACGGCCACGATGGGGCTGAAGCGGAGATGGAATACGACGACGTGGCTGGATCTGCACCGTCGAAAGACGATCCAATGGCTCGCATCCACCCCCGAAGCGCAGAAGAAGCGGGCGCGACGTGGCTATATCTTAGCCGCTCCGCTCCGATCGGACGGTCAGAGTCAAATCGAATTCGAATTCGAATTCGAATTCGAATTCGCCGCTACGTGGCGACGCTACGCTCGTCCGATCGCGATCGGATGGACGCCCAAAGTTATTCCGCTCGAAGTCGATTTCGCTTCGATCAGCGGCCACGCGGCGATCATCGGAGTCGTTCCCATACGATCCAACGGCTCAGGATGAAGCGGAGCGGAGCGGAACGAATGAAGCGGGTTTCACACGATTTTTGGAGGCCACGTGGCAGCACGAAATCGAATCCCGCATTGATCAACGGCTGAGGTTTGATCCGATCCAGATCTACGGCCCAGATGCGTTCGGGTGCGGGTTTCAAACCCAATAAGCTTCTAAAACCCGCAATCTTATTATATAAGCGTATTTAGGGTTTTTGGAGCGTATTCAAGGCAGATTGGGGCGTATTTTGAGCGTATTGGAGGCTATAGGAGCCGTATTTTCCCCCTGAAAAATTCTGTAAAATTTCAGAGGCTTGTTTTATTATTTTCAGAGAGTTTGAAGTGTTTTCAAGGAGAATTGGTGATATTTTCTTCAACTTCTACCTCGTATTTTAGTGTTTTTCATCGTATTTTGCTATGAATTCAATGTATTTAGCTATGGATCTTGTTTATTCTGATATTATGAGTAGCTAAAACTTAATTGTGCTTGGTATGGAGTTGTTAGGTGATATAATTTGTGTTTATTTGGTTGTATTCCTCGTGCTAAACCGTTAAACGTCGCTAAAATTGTAATCTTTGTTCGTAAATCGCCTTTTTCAGATTCCAAAAGAATTGAGTTAGTCGATGATCGCCCCAAAAGGGTGAGTTTTGATCTCCCCAAAAGGGAGTTTCATACCGTAGTTTTGATCTCTCCAAAAGAGAGTTTCATATCGTATTATAATCTTAGCGACGATCTCTTTGAATATTGTGTTTGAACCCCCAAAAGGGCATCTTCTGATGAATTGCTCCCAAAAGGAGAATTCATTGAGTTATATTGGGTATTTTCCGATGAATTGCTCCCAAAAGGAGAATTCATTGCGTTATACCTATCAACCAAATTAATACGAATCGTTGATCCTAACGAACCCATACCATGTGCAAACTTTTTATAGGTATTTTCAGACACAATTTTCTATGTTTATTTTGTTCACGTGTTCACATCACCATCACCGTCACCGTTGCTGAAGTGGTTAGTTTCTTTTTGTAGGATTTCTATTTGATTTGAGTTGTGGTTGCAACAGATTTCTTCCCGTGGATTCGACATCTGGACTCCCAGATTTTACTACTTGTACGGACTCTTGCACTTGAGAGAGAGCACCTTTCGGAGCCCAGCAATAGGATCGAAATTCCACTAGACTTTGAGTCTAAAAGGAATCCTGCTCTGATACCAATTGAAAAACACCCTAGAGGAGGGTGAATAGGGTGTATGGCACAAGATTAAAAAATGATCATAATACAAAGATAAGCAGACACATATATTTTTAACGGAATGGCTCCGGCAAAACTCCGACTCCAAGAACTATGAGAATTTCACACAATAAAACTGATCACACTTACGGGTAGTGATCTCACCGTACAAAGATATAGTTCAAGAGTTTAAGCGCAGAGATAGCTTCAGAGTACAACTATTCACAATAAAATCCCAAAATAAAAACAGATTCAAATAGCTTTAATACTGCGGTGAAAAATCAAAGGGATATCACTGTGACCAAGTTTGTGAGATTGTGATCGCGTGGGCGCAAACAATTCACTGATCCGATGGCTGGATTGGAAGATATAGTCTTTGAAAGATGACTGCGCGAATCTGAATTCTGCAGTGGCAGTTCGGTGGAAAACGCCCAGACTGGATCTATATTTGACAACTGAGCAGAAGATGGGTACCGCCGTTGCGAAGGGTATGAAGATGTGGTCGCGTAGGCACAAACTCTGAGTTGATCCGACGTCTGGATCAGGAGATATGGACGTTTGAAGTTGACTGCATGAATCTGGAATCTGCAGTGACTAATCTGTAGAAAAATACCGGAACTGAATATGATCATGTGGACTGAGCAAAGGAGACTATCACCGTTGCAAAGAGCATGAAGACGTGGTCACGTGGGTACAAATGGCTAGTCGATCCGATGTCTGGATCAGGAGATATGAGCATACGAAGTCGAATACGCGAATCTGGAATCTGCCCTTGAAATCTGCCCTTGCACAAGTCATAAGTTGGAGAATGAGATCTGCAATTTAAAATATTTGGAGCCCTTGCAGATTTTATGGGAAAAGAGATGATTTGATATAATCTTAGAGTATTAGAGATAATCAAAGAGAATCATGCGCATGATAAGTATTTTTTTTTTGTTTCTGGAAAAAGGTGCGGCTGTAATTTTTTTTGGAGAAGGCTATTTTTTTGTTGATATTTGTTTCACTGAATCATACGGCCATAAGAATGAAGATATTTATTTGAGTGATGTTGGCTGGCCTAGGGTTTCAATGTTGACTTGTATTTGGATGAGCATGGAGTTTGAATACAAGTAAGAAACTAATCCCTCGAGGATCCAATCAAATCTCCATCTTTGACCAATTCAAATCTGCATCTTCAATATTGTTGATGTTGGATTATTGAGAATTTTCTTTTTGCATCATTGTCCACACATAATATCGCTTTTGCAAACAACATTTCTTTTGCACGTTTACCCCTGAAATCACTTATATAAAACGTTAGTCCAGCATGGCTTGTTTGTCATCATCAAAATTAAATCATATGACCTAGTTAGTGGACCAACTAGGCCAACACTATACAGGTTCAAGGTGCGGACCTTAGAGAAATACAACGGCATGGGGGACCCAGAAGATCACGTGATGGACTACGAATGAGTCATGGCGTTTCAGGGGGCCGACGATGCCCTGCTCTATAGTGGCTTCTACTCCACCCTCCGGAAGTCTGCCAGGAATTGGTACAACAGCCCCCCAACCGATCAGCAACTTCCAGGACCTCACCAAGAAATTCTGCAAGCAATTTATGGCTGACCGACAGATAAAGCCAGACTTAGAGCTTCTGTTCAATGTGATACAGAGGCCGTGCGAAACCCTAAGGAGCTACATGCGACACTTCAATGCCGAGAGGCTAAATGTGGAGAGCTGTCCCGAGATGGTCGTGAAAACGGCCCTGAAGAAAGGGCTTCGACACAGGGACCTAAAGAAGTCTCTACACAACGAACCCGCGAAGGACCTCACTGATATAATAGCCCAGGTGGAGCAGTACGTGCTGACGAAAGAGGCTTTAGCAACGGAGGAAGGAGGTCTCCCCACGGGAGCCAAGCGGGGCTCCAAATGGGACGAAAGCGTGCGTTGCGAGCCAGAAGACCATAAGCGGGAGAAGAAAGCAAGGGGAAAGCAGCGCAAGGAGGAAGCACGACCCCCCAGGCTGAATGCGACTCAGGGCACCGTCCTAACACAGGCTCAGAAAGAGGGCCACATCGGCAAGCTGCCCTCGAAGATGAAGGGTGGCAGAAGGGACAATGAAAAGTATTGCAAGTACCATAAGGACAATGGTCACAACACTGACGAATGCTGGCACCTGAAGAAAGACATCGACCAGCTGATCAGTCGCGGTCACTTGGAGAACTTTGTCGACGCCCCGAAGGCAACCCCTGGAGAAGGGACGTCCAAACAGATGGACAAAGGAAAGAAGGTGAATATCGTCCAGACCTCTCTGTGCATCATCGAGTGAGAAGGCGGGACAATCAGCTGCAACTCCTGCCCTAGGCGAGACTAGCTCGCCATTATCATCCCTGCTTTTTTGCTTTCGAATGTGTTCCTAATTCAGAAAATAAAATGCAAGTTCGCACAGCACAACCATGTTTCTTCCCGTTCCACTGCACCAAGCCTCCTGATCGGTCGTAAGGCTGGGGTCAACTCCCCCAGCGTGCAGATCATTCTGATTGACCGTAAGGCTGGGGAAAACTCCCCCAACAGGCCGATCACAATGATCGACCGTAATGCTAGGGCAACTCCCCCAGCAGGCCGATCACAATGATCGACCATAAGGCTGGGGGTAACTCCCCTAGCAGGCCGATCACTACGACCGTTCGTAAGGCTGGGGTAACTCCCCCAGCAGGCCGATCACTACGATCGACCTTAAGGCTGGGGCAAGTTCCCCACTAGGCCGATTACTACGACTGTTCGTAAGGCTGTAGGCAACTCCCCCAGCAGGCCGATCAATACGACCGTTCGTAAGGCTAGGGCAACTTTCCCAGCAGGCCGATCACTACGATCGACCGTTAGGCTGGGGGCAAGTTCCCCAGTAGGCCGATCACTATGATCGTTCGTAAGGCTGGGAGCAACTCCCCCAGCAGGCCGATCGTTTCGATCAACCGTAAGGCTGGGGCAACCCCCCCAGCAGGCCAATCACTATGGTCGATCGTAAGGCTGGTGGCAACTCCCCCAGTGGACCGATCGCTTCGATCATCCATAAGGCTGGGGCAACTCCCCCAGCAGGCTGATTATTCCAATCAACCGTAAGGCTGGGGCAACTCCCTCAGTAGGCCGATCACTTTGATCGACCATAAGGCTAGGGGCAACTCCCCTAGCAGGCTGATCATTTCGATCGACCGTAAAGCTGGGGCAACTCTCCCAGCAGGCCGATCGTTTCGGTCGACCGTAAGGCTTGGGCAACTCCCCCAGCAGGCCGATCACTACGGTCGACCATAAGGCTGGGAGAAACTCCCCAGCGGGCCAATCATTTCGATCGTCCATAAGGTTGGGGGCAACTCCCCCAGTGGGCCGATCATTTCGATCGACCGTAAGGCTAGGGGCAACTCCCCCAGCAGGCTGATCACTTCGGTCGCCCGTCAGGCTGGGACAACTCTCCCAACAGGCCGATCATTCCGATCGACCGTAAAGCTGGGGCAACTCCCCCAGCAGGACGATCAATCCGATCGGCCGTGAGGCTAGGGGCAACTCCCCCAGCAGGCCGTTCACTCCGATCGACCGTGAGGCTGGGGGCAACCACCCCAGCAGGCCGATCAATCCGATCGACTGTAAGGCTGGGGCAAATTCTCCAGCAGGCCGATCACTCCAATCGACCGTGAGGCTGGGGAAAATTTCCCCAGTGGGCCGATCAATACGGTCGACCGAGAGGCTGAGGATAACTCCCTCAGTAGGCCAATCATTTTGATCGACCATAAGGCTGGGGGTACCCCCAAGCAGGCCGATCACCTCGATAGGCCAATGACTACGTCGACAAAAAGAAATACCTCCCGTTACTCAAACCAGTGAACTACCTCGACATGAACAGTGGGAGGGGGGCAACACCGAGTCAAAGACACAATCTCAGAAAACACTTGACAAAAGTATATCGGTGCACAAAAAGGTATAAGATTCAAAAATTGTACCTTGCATTCAGAAAATGTTTTTTTACAAGAAGGGGACAAAAAAGGGGATACACAGGCCTACGACGCTGGGGCCCGGGACGAGGCATCCCCGGGGGCCTCGCCTTGCCCCGATCGAATGGGCTCCTCGGGACCGGTCGGAGGATGGGGAAGCGTCTATCGGACCCGTTTCTTGAATCTCAAGAACCCCTCCCAAAAGCCCCCATGATCCTTGGGGCCAGGATGTCCTCATAGGCCTGGAACACCCCCCGGAGGGATTCCACAATTCTCGGCACCAGCACCTCCTCGTAACCCCTCTCGACCTGCTCAGCAAGTCGAACAGGGTCCACCTGCTGCAGGGCACCCAGCTTGGCCCAGACCACGTTCCTCTCCCGGTGAAACGCCTTCTCCGCCTCCTGAGCGGACCTCTCGGTGGCCGCCTAAGCCTCCCTCAAGCTCCTCACCTCCAAGGTGAGCTCATCGACCTGACGCCACAAACGACAAGCCATCGTACGGGCCTCTTTGGCTGCCTTCTCAGCCGCCTCAGCCCTCAGACGCTCCTGTGCCAGGCCGCCTCGAGACCGTCCACCCGCTCCGAGTGACGCGGTGCCTCTACGGCCATCGTAGCATCTGCAGGACAGAAGGGATAAGCAAAAACTACAGAAAAACGGAGTTGGAGGCAAGAAAGATACCGACCTACAGGATCTGCCATACCGAGGAGTCCGCCAGACCCTTGGAGCAGACCCCCTCCAATAAAGAGCAATCCCTCGGGAGGACTCCCGCGCCTCCGATAAACCGATTCACTGGATGGGACCTCCGGGCCAGCCCCAAGCACAGACATGGTGCCCCCCGTGCCTGCTGGGGTCTGCTCAGTGTGGCGGGCAGAGAAGGCCACCTCCACCACCGAGGGGATCGCCCCAGAGACGATCGGCGAGTCAGGCACCTGTAAGAGCCTGCTCTCCCCTGTCTTCTTCTTCTTCACTTCGGGCCCTCCAGACTCCGAATAAGGCACTTCTTCTCTCTACCGCAGCTCCCGACCGGTGTTCAGGAGCCTTGCCTGATGCCCCTTGCGGTCCCCTTGGCACATGTGGAACCGGGGTCATCGCCGGTCAAGTTTCCCGCTGCGGAGGAATTGACAATGACCTAGGGCGGTGGCATGGAGACGACCGCCGCTCCAGCATCCCTACCCGCGACATCGGCCATGTAGATCTCTTCTTCCACCGTGTGTTGAGGCGCATGGCCAGAAGGATTTCCATGCCCGCTAGAGGCTCCCCGACGAATGAGCTCGTGCACGTCGCGGCTGAACTCTCGACCTGCCATCTCTGCAGAAGGAAGGAAGATCAGGGAAAGTAAAGAAGAATGGCAGAAGAAAAAATCCTACTACCAGGGGACCACATGACATTCTTGAGGAGAAGGTCGTCTAGCAAAGGCCAGACCGACCTCTCCACCAGCGGCAATACAGACAAAAGCCTGACCGTAGCCTGATCGGCCTCGGAGAGGGACAGTGTCAAGTCATACCAACACAGGCTCCCCCAACTGGTCAGAATCATAGCGTCTCTCGGAAAGGTGACAAAAACGTAGTCTCTACTCCGGTCGCCAACCCAGCGGGGTAGACCCAGCAAACACTCTCTCCCTGCCCAGGCGTGGATGTGCTGCCATGTCCACTGGCCAACCAACTGAACCCGGAAATAATAGAAGAAGAAGGATAGTGTCAGCTCCAACCCATGCACATTGCAGATCATTATGAATCCGACCAATGCTATGATCGAGTAGGGGGTCAGCTGACACAGAGCTACCACCAAAAACTTCAGAACCTGGATGACGAAAGGGTGGAGAGGGAAGCGGAGCCCCATATGCAACATCTCGACGTACACGCCGACTTCATGACTCCCAGGAAAGCAAATCCTTTCGTCGGCAAAGGGAACCCAAACGTCATATGGGTGGCAAATATACTTCGCGCTGATCTCCTCAGCCATGGAATAAGGAACAGTGGATGACGACCCAAGGATCACCAGAGGGAAATCGAACTCCTCCGCCACAAGGGCATCATACCGACAGACCGGTTCCTCAAACAGCAGACCCTTCCCTTTATCGAGGATCGGCCAAGGCTCGGGAGGATTACCAGACCCAGACCGAGGCTCGGGAGGATCACTAGACCCAAGAGAGGGATTTCCTATCCTCAACGTCGCCATTGGACAAATCAAATAGCAGAAAAGGAAGAAGGATATTACCTTGAAAAGGTTCGAAGAGGGAAGACGAAGAGAAATTCGTTAGCAGTTGGAGGAGCAAGATCAGATTAGGAAGCACAAAGGAAAAATATAAAAGGGCGGTGATTTTATAAGAGAGAAAATCTCGAAATCTACGCCGTTCAAAGAAGGACGCATGGCGACATCCTGCAACCGGTGACACTTCGAATTCCCCTCCCAAGGGCGGGAGAAGTCCAACCAGGCATCGTCATGATGACCTTCATTCAATACCACTGTCTCGACTGGCGCACCTGCCAATTCCACATGGATCACATCACTCGAACCGAACCATCAGAATCCAAATGGCCCGAGCGATGTGGGCAATTGATACGGCCCTCCTAGTATGGACCAAGACCGAACGGCCCAAGCCCGTGTCACGAGCCTACGGGCCTAGGAGAACAAGGCCCCTACGAAGACCCGGAGTTAGGCCGGCCTCGGATCGAAGCGGGCGCAACCTTAATCACTGACCCACACCAGCAGGAGTTAACCACTCCCCTTAAAACGTGCCGCCTTAATAACCATTAAGGAGCCCCATTACACCCGCCTTCATGACCCATGAAGGCGCCATCAAAGTGGCGGATCATCGGGGCAAAATAGGGGGAAGTCGAGGAAACGTGGCTGGGGAAGACTCATGTAAAGCAACTCGAAGAACAACGTGAAAAAGGACCACTTTTTGGATACCCAAAATACGAAGGTATTCCACTTAAACGACCTTATCTCCCACCTCATAATTCTCCTCCACAGCTCAGCCAGAGGACTCGCGTATCGACCTCCCTGTGAGCCATACCGATCCCACCGAGCATCCTTCAGATCCGTTCTGACTTAGGCATCAGAGGGGATTTGGTC
>JAULAV010007785.1:12500-24500 GCA_030789695.1 Scilla litardierei | reverse complement strand
GATTACGGGCAATCGTGGGCCAAACCCAATAAAGGGAGAGCTGGGGCAACCGGGAGACGAGGGACGTGGATTACGGGCAATCGTGGGCCAAACCCAATAAAGGGAGAGCTGGGGCAACCGGGAGAGAGATCGAATCCTTGACACCTACAACTGAGGTATTCCGATAACGAGACCTTGCTATTTCCCCAAATTATCTCCTCCGCCACCTCTCGGTTTGAGGATACGTGTACCGGTCTCATCTTGAGCCGTGTCATGACCACCGAGCGTTACCCAGATCCGTTCTGACTTACGCGTCGAAGGGGACTTGGCCGGAACCATGGTCCGACCCCCCTGACGAGCTATCTCGTCTGTCCAGGAAGGAGTTGAACCGAGGCGCCGAGGCTACCCCTCGGCACGGAACGGTCCCACTCGTCACCAGCGGGAGTCGACGCCAATCAAGACCAAGGAGCATTCCAGGCGCCGAGGCTACCCCTCGACGCTCATCCAGCCGAGGCCGAGCACCCGACCTGGAACCGAGGCTTCCCCTCGTCTCCACGTCGACCGAAGACAGACGCTCAGCCAAGAAGCGTCTGCTCAGCCCCGCATCAATCGCCTACCCACGCAGATAGCACGTGTGCTTGGCGTGACCAAGGGATCCCTTCGACCCCTTGACCACGTTGACCGTCCAGTCATCGGTCAATGATTTCGAGGTGAGAAAACACCCGTAAACAGTTTTAATTCCTTCTATAATATAAAATTTTGTGTGATTTAACTTGAATTTGCTAGTAAATTAATTTGAGCATGAATTGAGTTTTTGTATTGATTTTGAGAGTAGTTTTCCTCTTGTTGGAATATTAAATTGCAGGTCAATAGACATGATGATTGAGGATTTCCAAACGAGGGTTTTCTCCCCCATGAAATTGAGGCATACAGCCAAATAACTGGGGCCCTCGCCGCTGCCCTTCACCACTCCTTGCTCTAGGTTCGATTGGGGACATAAGCATTTGTTGTATGCTTGAAAAATTTATAGTTTCTTATTAAGGGTGCTACACCTCTGTTGCAGGGACGTTCACCTGTCTGTTTCTGCCTTTCACTAGGCTCGGCCCTCTGTCAGACCCTTGCAATGGGCTCGACCCACTGTCCTGGCCTCTGCAGTGGGCTCGGCCCACTGTTTCAGTCTGGCAATGGGACCGGCCCACTGTCCAGTCATGCAGTGAGCCCGGCCCATTGTTTCAGCATTTCTAGCGGGTTTAGTCATTGCCCTATTATTCCGAGAATTATAGTCTCTTGTTCCATTGACCCTGTAAATGCTCGGCTTGTCCCTGAATGGTTATGTTGTTTATTTTCCTTGTAGGCGTAGAAATGCAAATTTCCAATCAATTTATGTAGTAATAGTATTCATATAGTTTTAAAAATATGCTTTTGTTTCCCACTCAACTACTTGGCTTACCGTTTTGATTCAGTTTCAATTTTGAACACGAAATGGTTTGGCCATTTACTCTATGTCAAATTGTAATGGTTATTCTATTGCGTAATAATAATGATGATGTCTTGCATGCTTGTCATTTGGTATTGTTGTACTGCTACTTTACAGTTCTTTCTTGCTTTATTCCAGTAACTTTTTTTTGCATTTCACAAAGTTGTTTTGTACATCAATCGGTTGATTGGCTTAGATATAATCTACTCTAATCCAATATTACGTCTCTTATGTGTTGAACATGCCTTCTAGGGGTCTTCTAGGGAGATTCAGAGTTATAGGATTAGATTCCCTTCCTTTGAGCCATGCGCATAGATTTTGAGTCTACTCGTGCAGGTATGTTTTTGCGGTATATTTCTATTTCGCCTATAAATTTCACTTGTAACCAGCATGACTTGCAGAATCTTCCAGTTTGTGATGACTCCCCTGATACCGGGTCATTACAGACGTCCAACACCAAGTCGAAGGACACGTACCCGAAGCCAACGTCTGAAGAGACATGCCCAAAACCGATGTCTAACGGGACATGCCCGATTTCAATGTCCAAGGAGACATGTACAAAACCAACATCCAACGAAATATGTCTGAAACCATTATACAACAAAATGTGCATGAATCCAATATCTAAGGAGGGTGCCTGAAACCAACATCATGTAAGTCCAACCCACACCAAAAGGCTTCCAAAACGCACCCGAATCCAATAACCTCTAAGACAGTTCTGAGTCATGTTAGCATCCATAGTATGACTTGGGTATGCCTAATCCCATGACGGATTCTTGCTTCAGCTAATTGAACATGATTGCCTAATAAATCGAAATTGACGACTAATTGAACATCAGAAGGAAGAGTCTGACTCGGATACATGGGTAGGACTCGAAAGGAATGACTAATGGTAGTATAGCACATAGCAGACTTTATAAGCTTAACAATGCTTATGGATGTACCAATTTGAAGTGAGAGACTGAATCCAACCCAATGGCTTTGTCGCCAAAGTCGCTGATCTGTAAATGGGTTTTCACAGTTGAAATTGCCTAAATACCCACATTAATAACATTAAATACATTGAGTGGAAATGACCAAAGTACTTCCGTTGCTCCGATAAATAAGCCAAGTAAAGAAGGAAACTATCTAATTCTTCTCAACTCTCCACTTTCTTTACTTCTATGTTGTTTTTGTATCTCACCTAGGTCCAACTTAAGCGTAGCATGAGCCAAATCAACTGGCTTACCTATTGATTCGTCCGGCGAACACTCCTGTTGGATTTGGTATGCATGATAATGGGACGAAACCCACTTCTTACTTGTCCACCTTAAACACCCTGGGCTAGAAGACACATACAGCTAGATGCATCCAAACCTTGATCACTAATCGGACTCACCGCTTCGATAAAATGTTATCCTAGACAGTAAGCAGAAAGCATATTTAAAAACTGGGAAATCTCCTATTGCAAGAAAAAGCTCTAAATAGAGTTTAAAGTCAGAGGTGGCATATTGTCTATATATTAAATTTTGGTTAATAATTTATGAATGTAAGTAATGTTCATGGAGATACTATCGTTTCTGTTTCTGGACGCTAATGAACCCAGCTTTAACATTCCAAGCAAAAGTATAATAAATACATGCAAACAAGTAGGAAGAATAAGAACCTTGATATGGCATTTCCTTTTATGAGCAACTGCTGGAACTGACTTTTGACATGCCCGCCGCACGATTGCCTCATATTTCCCCAAGAACAGGTGAGATGCTCTGAAGCATGCTTCTCTTTACAGATAATATAGACAACAGAAGACGCTTCATTGATAAAACCCCAAGAACTCTTCCGTTCTGCAGATAAAGCCCACTTGTGATGTTCCCAATAGTGAGCGTCTCTTTGAGGCATTGTGTCGAACATGTTAATCGCACCGCCGATGCAACGAGATTTAAAGTAGCAAGACAGGAGAGTGTTGGATGAGACAACATTGGTGAAGGCATGGACAAGAAATCGATGGGCAGTGGATAAAGAACCGGAATAGATGTAAGTATTGAGGTTGGGATCGCAACGATACACTGCAGCCCATGGATTTGGTTGGAATTTTGGAATTTTGGAAGTTGTGATGCAATTTAAATTCTGGCCCAGAACATTGATTGTGTCCTTAGCCCACAGTTTATAAAGATAAAAATGGTCGCAGCTTTATCTGAAATGGACGGACGATTTTTGAAAAAATTCGCAACTTCGGATAAGTTCAAAAATAATTAAGAAAATCCACCAGGTACTTGCCACGTCAGCGTCCAACATGTGACTGTGTGCTAACGGAGATTTTTTATGTTTTGGTCGCGGTTGCCAACCGTGGCAAATGGGTTAAGTGGTGGTCCCCACCATTTGGCCGCGGTTTAACCGCGGCCAAGATCTATGCCTAAGTAGAAGCCTCGCATCATAGCAGCCCCAATTCTAAATCATTCGATCGTTGCTCTGCTACCCCAAAAATCCTGAGATTGAGCTCAGCCTAGCCCAGTGTCAGTCGTTTCACGAAAGAAGACATATCGGCACTGATCCACATCTGTGATCTGATCGTAAGTTTCCCAATTTGATGAGATTACATACGATTCCTTAATAGCTGTTGATATTCAAATTTTTTATCTAAGATTATATTTTTTGTTAGTGTATATTTTTGTCTTAAGCTATATTTTTTATGCTATGTGTAAATTTTTTGATCTGACACATATTCAGCATGGTCAGGTATAAATAATCTTCATGATATGAACGGTAGAAATTTTAATTCGTCTTGCATGAAGAAAGTAAAGTTTCACATTTATTGGTTGCAGACAGATATTATTTTAGTTGTGAATCATGCACGCAAACATTACGCATGGAATGGCCAGGATACACGTATATGCAAGGTTGAATTGGATAAGGTTGTAGCGTTGGTTGAGAGATGGAGGCCCGAGACCAATACCTTCCATCTTCGCCAGGATAAGATGATGATCAGGCTGTAGGATGTGTCAGTCATTATGGGTCTACTTATTGGCAGGATCCATACATGAAAAGGTGAAAGACGTACCCGTTAGGCGATTTGATGGAGCTGCTCTTTGGATAGGAATCCTCAGAAAACCAAGGAGCCAAGGTGAAGCTTAGCTGGCTACGAGAAACTTTATGGATTTGCCTGCAGGATCCATCGCTGTGCAAATTCAGCAATATGCTTGGGCATACATTCTACATATGATCGGAAACTTATTGGTTACATATCCAAGCAAAGGATCGATGCACTTCTGTTGGTTAGCGAAGCTAGAGAATTTGGATGGCATTGGAGGAAAAATGTATAATAGTTAACTCTCAAGATGAAAGAGGAGACATCGTTACAGGATCATCTTGATCAATTGAATCAGTTGGTATTGGATTTGCAAGCAGTGGAAGAGAATGTAAGTGATGAGTACCAAGAATTGCACTGCTTTGTTCTCTACCTGAGGAGTAATTACACTTTGTCGATATCATAACACAAGGAAAGGACAACATCTCTTTGAAGGAGGTCAAGGCAGTTCTACGCTTGCATGAGCTTAGAAAGAAGGTGTCGATGGGATACATAAATACGGATGATCAGGATGTGGCTCTTTTTGGGGGTCGTCAAGGTGGACGATTCAAATCTAACTCCAAGTTTGGGAGACCCAAGTCCAAGGGTTAAGTTAGTAGCGACCATACATGCCATTATTTTAAGTAGGGCTGTTGACGAACGAGCTTGAATAGGGAGCTTGGTTTTGTTCAAGAACAAAATCCATGTTCAAGCTCTGTTTGTTTACTAACCGGGCTCTAAAAACATATTCAATCTTGTCCCTTAAGCTTACCAAACGAACATAAACGAACGTAAATGAACGTAAACGAACATTTACCGAGCTTGTTCACCAGTAGTTCATCAAACGTTCTGTTTGTTAACAAGACTTATCGAGTTATTCGTGAACATGTTCATGAACATGTTCGTGAACCCATAATCAATCTTATTCATGAACAGATTTTCAAACAAACGAATGAATGTCAATTTTTTAATTAGGAATAATAATATTTAACATAATTGCCAATGACTAAATCAATTAAATAAAAGGATTAGATATTTGCAGGACAAAAACAAACAAATACAGCATAAGAGCTCCATAAATCCCATTACAAGTATACATTGTTGAAACTAAAGATCTAGATTAATCATTAAGCAAGACCATGCAAATAATAATCTAGATGTATAACATGCGGAATCTTAAATCATTGACCTACTCGGATTTAGCGGAAGCGTACCTGAGTCCATCGCTAATAATCTGAAAGATCCTGACGATACCGTGGCGGACGATCTTCCAGAATAGCACGAATCAACCGTTTGGAGAATCCCTTTAGCTTTCTCCCGGTTTCTCTCCTAGCGACGGGACGTAGAAAAGACGGCTCAACTTTGTTCGTGTATTCCGGGGACCATGACCGCTAATATTTATAGGCTAGCCTCCATAGCCCTAGGGTTTCCAACTCGGCCCATCAACGAGTTGAAGCCCAATAGTCTCTACACATAAAGGCCCCACAACCTGTTTAACTCATTTAGCCCATTTAATTAATTAAAACCAGATCACTAATATATTGGGCTTAATATGACAGCGTAGCACTTATATAATTATTCACCGCATATTAGCCCAACGTTGGATTAAGATCCAACTTGTTGGATAAGTTCCAACAATCTCCCACTTGGGCTATATGCTTAAACTTTATAATTATATTTCATAGTGCATACAACCAAATAAGATCTTAACTTACTGTCATTTTTTTAATGAGTTAAGAACAATCCGGTCCATCAATTATATTAGCAAGGGATCAAAGAGATCTTCGCCGCAGCAATTGCAGCTCGACCCATCAGTGGTCACCGTGCTAATACAAAAGAATGACATGGATTATGAAGTGGATGTGTAGCGTGGAAATTACATGTAATGTGATCTAACATGTCTATTTCCAACTGATCCTCCTTAACCTTAGTGAGATCATAAACAAACCAAAATCGGAGTGAAGCCGAACTGAAACCAAAAACTTTATTTCTGATCAGAAAATATCCTCAAGCTTAAGCTGGAGACTTAATTTTGTCTATCATATGAGCACCCAAAAGAACAAACTCCCACAAAACTGAATGTTCTTAATGAAATGACATCCATATGAGTAGCTAGCTCATAAAACCTTTTGGATGACATTTCCTTACTATAACGGATCCGTAATTACATGGTTTGTTCCGATGTGCTCATTAGACAATTATACACTCCTATTAATCAACAATCTAGGAACTTGATCTCTGAATATCTAAACTTTGTCGAGTTCCTGTTGTTGCTGGAATATAAAACTGCAGACTTCATTGTCACTAAATAAACTGTGTGGTGTTTCAACACCATCCCTAATTCGCAGCATAGTGACAAAATATGCAGATATATTTCATGATTTGGATGTCACATAATATAATATGAAATCTAAAGCCATGTCAGAAGAGACTATATAAAAGGGACCATTTAGATCTCTTCTAGTAGATGACGCCTAACATAGATTTTCATATATTCTTTGCATCCAATAAATGATCAGAGTCAGTATGCCAAAATGATCTCAAACCTTTTTGACTACTGATCCTTAAACATGTAACCCTTTTGTTCTCCATAAATACCGTAAGACACATTTGGCTGCTGTCAAATGGTCAACTCCTGAACTTAACAATCTGCCCAACACACCTGTAATATATGCAACAACCAAATGCATATAAAACTGAGCATACTTTAGACTCCCAATTGGTGAGATATAGGAAATCTTCTTAAGATTATTCTCAGGGCAATTTTGAGACTAAACTTGTCTCCCACAGAACTTAGCATTCATTACCACATAGATATTATATAAATTACATGCTCCCACAGAACTTAGATAACATCATTAAATATCATCTCAAAACTGAACGAGGTGATCACTTAATGAAATTTAATATATCAGTAACGATATTGAAATGCTCTACTAATGCCATTATAAACCTTATAGAGTCTTTCATGAAACCTGAATAAAAGACTCTTTACAATTAATGCATTCTTTTCCGTATAAAGTCTCTGAGTGATACACTTTAAATCTTTTCTTAATACCCTTTTGAATTCCTTTTGATCATAAAAAAACTATTTACAATCAATAGGTTTCAAACCTTATGGCAATGAGAAAAAGATTTAAAGTATCATTTAAAGACTTTCTTAATTAATGCAATAATCCATTTTAGAGATATAGAACTTTTATGACTTGATGCAAGTCGAACTTCCATCATCCTAATGTCAACAGTGAACTTGTCATCTCTTTAATGGATTTTCCGAATGGCAATTAGTGCTTTGAGGGTGCTAGAGTTTGTCCTTATGAACAATTTCCCGAATAGGAGGAATTGCAACATTATCTTGAATTTATTGTGTCTTGAACAATGTCAGAAATACCATCCTGAACAATGCCAACAACACCTGTGAGATTAATCTTCTTCAAGAATAATGTCACTAACCAAACTTCCCCCCTCAAACTCAGCATCCTCAAATAGGTGTGCATTTCCTAATTCGTAAACTAACTTAACAGTGGGATTATGTAAAACCTTTCAAAATAATATCAACTTTAAACTATTCAACAAAATTAAAAAATCATTAGCATTATGTCCTATTACTTTATTAGGCTTATAAAGCCTTACCTTAGTTGGACATCTCCAAACATGCAAGTGATTCATTTGTTGAAACTTTATTAAGGATATAAGCTACAATCAAAATATAACTGAATTCTAAACTGTTAATTCTTTCATTACAACACATGTACTTAAATGCAGGAATTCTATAGATAAAGCAACATTTCCAAATAAATGAAGATTATAATGATCTTTTAAAGAACTAGAATAAACTAATTTTGAATTAAGAGACAACCAAATTTTCCATTCAAAATTGAACACTTATAACCGAATTTGTTCAAAATAGAAATGGAAATCCAAATTCCGTAAAAACGGTACATAATAGTCTCATAAAATTCAAATACAATCTAGCATTTAAAAGAAATAATCTAAATTTAATGTGCCTCTACTTGAACCATCTTGCCATTGCCCATATCGATGTATCTTTCACCATCATTTGGCTCTTGGCATCTTAGGCAATCCTGCATAGACACAATGATGTGAATGGTTATACCAAATCTTTCCATCACGTGCCTATAAGTACCAAAGGTTGCATGAAAAGAAATTAACTTAGAATCAAACCGAATTAAAGAAACATACCCTTTTTAGCACGCCAAGCGTGATAATTTGAGCAATTCTTCTTTACATGCCCTTCAGCTCCACAAAAGAAACAACCATGACCTTCTGAACTTTTCAGTTCCCTTAGTTGTTTCTTTTGAGAAGCTGTATCTGCAGCTTCAGTATCCTTCTTCCTTTTGTTGAAGGTGGATGTCAGGAGAGTGCTTTCTGTCAATTCTTGCTCAAGCCTTTCATCTTCCTTTACACAGTTTGAGATGAGCTCATCCAGAGACCAAGTCTCATCCTTCAGATTGTAGCTCATCTTAAACTGGTCAAACTGGGATGGAAGAGATATCATAACAAAATGCACTAGCAGAGCCTCAGAGAGGTCTAGCTCAAGTGCTTTCAACCTTGAAGCAATATCAGACATCTTCATTATATGCTCCCTGATGTTTCCTTTTCCTTCATATTTCATTGAAGATAGGTTTGTCAAGAGTGTATTAATTTCACCCTTTTCATTCTTGACAAACTTCTTTTCAAGCTCTATAAGGAACCATTTAGCTGTGGAAATTTTCTCTGAAAGAGAACCCCTGAGATATTCTGGAATGACATTCTTTATAAGCATTAGGCTCATGCGATTTGATCTCTTCCACTCCTCCATCTCCCTCTTTTCATCAGAGGTACTCTCATCAGTGAGTGGTGGGGGACAATGAGTCCTTAATGCCAGATCAAAATCTATGACTCCGAGGATTATCAAAAGATTCTCCTTCCATGCCTTGAAGTTAGTGCCATTAAGGACTGGAATTGATTTTAGGTTGGCAGAAAAATTTTCAGGAATAATAGCTGAAAAAGAGAACAAGAAAACAATTTTAACATGTTCATATGAGTATTAAACAAAACAACACCAAATTCAAATTAATGCTATTTTCCCATCTCAAGACATCCCCCACTAGTCCAATATTTATCTTTGGATAATCTATTGACTAGTCACTAACATCTTGTTGTAGCAATCAGACAATGACAATAATAACATGCCAAAAATAAAACTTCCTTTGGGCCGAATTAAATTTGCATGCATTGAACTCACTAATCATCACCTTGTCTATTGCCACAGGTGCGCATGAAATGGTAGAGAACGGTAATCTTCCTTTGGGCCGATTTAGCATTCTTACACAAATCACGGGCACATTTGATTCCTTTTACATTTATGAAATGAAATAATGCAAATCAACAGAGCCCACTTTGGCGAGATGATGATTGCACGAAGTCATTTCAAAAATATATACCTTTGCAAAATTTGAATTTATGTCACAATTTAATACATGAATATACTTTAAGTGGAGATATTCAAGTCCACTTTTCTTCAAAATCAAATTTAAGGCGACCAAAATTTTCATACAAAAGTATGTATTCAACTTGTTATATTTCGAGATTAGAACTGATCTTCACAAGAAAACCCATTTTGGTGAGTTGATGATCTAATCATTCTATATTCGAAATATATAATAATTGTGCCAAAAATTGAAATTGAAACTAAACCGAATTTAACAAAAAAATGATTACAACAAGCGGAAATATATATAAGAACCTTTTATTCCACCCTTCTAATCATTTATATTGAGTTAAATAAAATTTATAACTTCAACACAAATTTTCTTCTTCAAAATGGGGTATATAGGTATACTAATGTGTATATGAACATACATTATAAAGTCACATATATAAATATACACCCTATCCCATTTTAGATATAACTTTAAAATGTGTCAAATTTCCTTAAGGCCATTTGCTTGATGGTTAGTGCACAAAAAAATTCTTTAAGGCCTTTTAAACTTATTCTTAAGGAGAAATATATGTTAAACCTTTTTATTTACTCCCGAAGAAAACACCTGAATTTTGTGTTTTAATTTAAATCTAAATTTAGGCAATCTGAATTTTCATACCGAGGTATGAAGTCAACTTGTTATATACCGAAGTATATATATGGTTTTAAGCCTTAAACTTAGAATTTAAATTTATTTTGCACATTTAACACAAAATTTTATCTTTGAGGAGAAGTATATACATTTAAACATCTTATTTCCTCCTTCAATCCATATTAAATTCAATATTGGGCAACCAATCATACAAAAGTATGTATTTAACCGTTTATGTTCCGAAATAATAATAATTTAACAGTAAAGCCCACTTTGGTGGGATCCCATAATAATTAAAATTATTTTGAAACATATAATTTAATGCGCCCAAAAATTGAATTTAAATGAAACTGAACTTAAATGTAAATATACAGGAAAACCTTTTATTTACTCTTTCGATCCGTTTAAAATTCATCCAGGCAACTGATCATACTAAGTATGTATTCTAATCCGTTTACATTCCGAAATAATAACAATTTTAATAGTAGAACCCACTTTGGTGGAATTTTACAAAAAATTGGAATTATTTCAAAAAATGTATATATGAGTGAATTTTGCCTAAAGAATTAAAATTGGAATGAACTTAAATTTAACACACAAAATTGGTCCTAAAGGAAATATATAGACAAAACCATTTATTTCCTCATTTCACAAATTTAAATTCAAAACTTTAGGCGATAAATTTTCATGCCAAGCATGTACGCAGCCTTTTATATATATCGAAATAAAATTAATTGCCACGATGGAGCCCACTTTGGTGGGTTGTCCTTTTAAATAAAATTATTTCGAGATATATATATATAATTAATTACGCCTAAAATTGAATTAAAAGGTGAATTTTAACACAAAAAATTACACTTAATGTGGAAATATACAAATTCTCCTTTTATTTCCTCCTTAACTTTGTGTTAAAACATCCCAAGATAGGCCCAAATATGTGTCCAAATGACCCAAAAATTGGGTCCAAAATTAACCATGAGGGTGCCCAAAACTGTTTTGCAATAAGCCTAAAGGAAGGCTAAAATTAGTTTGCAATAATAGGCCCATAAAAACAACCAAATAACCCAAACAGGGCAAAACAGGCCCACTGTAAGCCCATCCCTTCCCTTTTTCAAAAAAAAAAATTTTTTTTAACCGATGTGGGCCGGCCCAAGAACAGGTAACCGGGAAAAAAGAAAGGGGGGTTAGGGTTTATTGATGGGGGCGGGGGCGGCCGCCGTCGCCCACCCAAACTCCGGCGGTGTCTTGATGGGGCGGCGCATCGCCGCCCCTTTCCTCGTAAATCCCGACGGGGGGTGCCGAGCCCCCTTTGTGATTCTGGCAGACCCCCACCGGCGGTGGGGGTCCGTTGTCACCGAAAAGACCCCCGGGGGCGGATCACGCCGCCCCCTCTGAACCCCGACGGGGGCGGCGACCCGCCCCCT
>JAULAV010007785.1:0-7500 GCA_030789695.1 Scilla litardierei | reverse complement strand
TTGAGCATTTCAAGGATCTAACAGTCAAGGCGATAGAAATTCAGATTTGTGGGCATCAGATCTTCATAAAAAAGGAGAGGCCCGAGGTAATGCCTTGATCTTTGATTGAAATTCTTGAATCGTGATGTTGTCAAGTTCTCAAAGCTAGCATTTTGACCAAAAAATTGATTTTTTTCCCAAGAGCAAAATTTGCATCAATGATACGGTGGGAAATAGACTATAAAATAACTGGGCTGTAATGAAACTCATAATTGATAATAAATGTAAACCGATCGCTGAGGATATGTATTCAGATCAAATAACCTTATGGTGACTTCAATAAGATGTCAGTGTGGTTTGCGGTTCCTCGAGAGTCCAGGCTAAATGAAGCTTGATTCATGACCTGGATGTATTTAAAAGTATCTAATTTGACACCCGAGCTCTACCGATGAGGTTAAGACACCAGTTGGGCAGATGGGGTTCATAGAAAATGCTTGCAGTATCTCTCAACATAGTAGACAAATCATATCCTGATGATTTGCACAAGTATAAATTTAGAACAAAAAATGAATAATGTTCACCATTTTCTACTATGATCATATATGGCTTTATCTCTCAAGATGTGATTTTTAGGACCAACCGCGATTGAAATTGCATTAATCTGTAGATGTTGAGATGATGCTCATGGATTTGAGATGTAGTAATTAGTTTCATGATATGCTCACAGATCAACGATGCGCCTTGGAGTTCTTCGCTTTTGGATCACGGTCATCAGTTCATTAACTCCTTAACCTTTTGTCAAGTTAAGGTAATGATCTATGATATATGGAAGTCCAAATAGCATCAGTTCATTTAGTTTTTTTGATTAAACCTCAAATTAAATTCTTTCGGACATCTGATAAATCATTATTTGGGTAATAATCTATGCTAATTGTTAGAGTTTTCTGGCCATTATCTTTTTGTCCAAGTATTTTTTGGGGTTGCTGATGCTATTTGGACTTCCATATTAATAATGTTGTAATTCCCTTACCTTTTATTAATTATCTAAGCTTGCAATATACGTACATGAGTCCATTACCTTTTTCGATACAAGCATATTCCAGTTGGGTTAACATTTTGATAGTGGCAATAATTCATTGAACCAAAGTTGATTCATTTATTTTTTTGTTTATTTTTTCCTTTTTTGTCCTTTTGGGTTAACTCTATATATTGATGTGCCTAAATGAATTTCATTTGTGAAAAATTTGTTAATCAACAAGCATGTTTCAGACTATTTAACTTAATCTATATGTAAGTGCCTTCAAATTTTTCCTGGTATAATTGTTCATTTTGTCATGTTTGCAGGTGAGCCTCCACGTGATGTTGAAGCATATATTCATCGCTCAGGACATACTGGAAGGGCTGGTAGGTCTAAAGGAATCACTGCTAATATCTTTATTGCACTTGGATTTTGTATTAGAAAAAAGCACAAACAAGGGATGCTTTTGTTTGTGCAATTGCAATAAAGATATCAAATCTGTAAACATAAAAAAATGCTGGTTGGACAAACAAACTATTGGATATTGCCTTTACAGAATGGATATTGCAATTGGATTTTGCAATTGGATATCTTTCATAAGGACCACCAGATTTGATAAGGCCCACCATATTTGATAAAGATATCCAATTGCAATAAAGATATCCAATTTTGATAAGGACCACCAGATTTGTTTGTCCAGATTTGATAAGGACCAACAGATTTTGCAATTGCAATTGGATTTTGCAAGAAAGATATCAACTTTAAAGATAAGGACCACCAGATTTGACAAGCACAAACAATCAGATTTTGCATTTACAGATTGGATATTGCAATTGGATTTTGTAATTGGACAAACATAAAATGCAGATTATCTTTTTAAATCATTTGAATTTATTTGTTTAGATTTTGCATTAGAAAAAGCCGTTGTTTTGATTGTTTTATGATTGAATTTTTAGGAGATAAAGCACATGTGTTTGGAGTTGATCGAGTTGAAGAGGGTTTCTGATGGAGATTTCCATAGCAATGTTTATTCGAAGTATTCTGCCTGGACGATTTTTGCATTTAGGCCAATTTTTAAAACATATTAATAAAATCGACCAACTTGTAAACTTATTACAAAAACCGACCAACTCTTGGCCAGATCAGCGCGGGGACGTATTTGAGAATTGGCCGCGGTTTGAAACCACAGCCAAATTGAAATTTGGCCGCGGTTTCAAACCGCGGCCAATTCTCAAAATAAGGGCACCGAATGTTTCAAGGAAAACTGATGGGCGATTTGGAGAGGAGATTTGGCCGCGGTTTGAAACCGCGTCCAAACGGAAAAGCAGCGCGCGCGGTGAGCTGGCCAAAAGTTGGTCGGTTTTCGTAATAAGTTTTTAAGTTGGTCGATTTTATTAATATTTTGTAAAATTTCGCCGTATTGCAAAAAATCGTCCATTCTGCCTTCGTTAGGTAATGCTTTACCATACTCTAAGAGTTATATTTTTCATATTTATTTTAGTGGATTGAGAGATCTAAAGGTATAAAATAAGGAGGTAGTGTTAATCCAAATGTTATCTTGAAACAATATTGACCAATATTCCGGTTTTGGGTGCTGCTAATTAAATTAGATAACACAAATACTTCCACACTCTCACTAGAAATACCGAAACCATACACCCTCTATGCCAAATGGATAACTTCTGAAAAGATAAGTATGAGCAAATGGTTCACTCTTTCCTTATTGAACACAGTAACGTCAACAACATGCATCGCTCTTCTTTTGCTCAAGACAACCTAAAGGTATAAATCAGTTTATCTTCTTCCCTGCAAAAGGGATTATACTGATTTTTTGTTTTTTGATTTTTAAGGATTGACGATGGGGACATCGACTCAATTGACATTGTGTGTGATCAGGAGCAACAAAGGAAGCCACCATTCAGCACCGCGATCACTGAAGATTCATTTGCTTTCTACGATAGGAATATTTAGTACACGATTGTTGCTGCTCTTAGTGTCAAGTAACAGGTGAAAGATAAGATTTTTTTAAAATTTAATTTTGCAAATTTTTATATTTAGAGTGAAGTCTGAATGTGAAGAAAAACACCTGAGGTTTTTAGGCAATAATGGGTTTTGGAAATGGGACATTTTGAAAGGGCTATTTCTCACTGTAACTTTAAAGTTGTTTTAAGTAATTTTTTTCTTTTTTTGTGCTTTTTAGGGTTTTAATTGTTCCGTCTGTTTTTTGTGTATGTTATAACTGTGAATGATAAATTACTTGGACCCATTGTAAATGTGACGAATAATTGCAACGTTGCAGTGAATGTTCTCAATAGCTTTGTCCTACATCTTCTCATCACTTGGTAATTTCTAATTTTTTTGGTTTGCTTTCATAATAATCTTTCGGTGTTTTTATACATTTATTGAAATGAGTTCTTGATAGTTTTATTGATCAATGTTTTCCATTTCTAGAGCTTATTTTTTAAAATCTTTACATCTCTCAATTTTGTTACTTGAACTGAGTTTTCTTTTATAATAGTTCTCAGTGTATTTGAAATGGACTGGGCTTTTGTTTAATTTTATGTTGTCTTGGATCCCATTTTGCTAATCATTTAGTGACCTCAATTTTGATTAAGAATTGCTGAACTGGGTTTTTTTTGTTAGAATCTTATTTTACATTTTTATAGATGTGTCTAGGGATGGCAATTCTACCCGCGGGTACGGATACCCGTGGATACCCGCCCGTTTGGGTATGGGTATGGGTAGACTTTTGTACCCATGGGTACGGGTATGGGTACCCATGTTTTACCCATGGGTAAAATTGGACGGGTATGGATATTATATATCCATACCCACGGGTACACGTACCCGGTCGTTTTAATATATCCTAATTCCTAAGTTCCTAACCGATTCAAATGCTTCCAACAATGTGATGACTTTGGCTATCACTTGCCAACTGCTTACAAGTTGCAAAGTATTTCAGCATGTTTCATTTTTTAAACCTGACAGCGCAAAATGTCAATTTTTGGGACCAAAAGTATGTAGATCAAAAGTCTGATAAAAGGTCAAAACTTCTGGATCAAACAATATCAATGATTGTAAGATTTTTCATTTTACAGGAAACTTATAGTTCAACAAGTGCAAGTGTGCAACCATAAGCTTGCGGATACCACCTGAACATTTTGTCTCATCCTCTTCTGGTCAAGATGATGGCATATAAGCGGATAATAGTTGAAGATCGTGTAAAACTCAACTAAATAAAGTGCTAAGATATGCATACTCTCTATTTAATCTATTATATCATAATGGACGTTCCATTTTTAAATTGCGATCTTTATTTTTCCTTGAATATTTTCACTTTTAGATTATGTGTGGCAAATTAATGTCATGTATTGTGCTATTGCTGCATAAGGAGAATTGCCATGAATATAATTGGAGATTTTACAAGATTTCACTGAATATCATGTGATCTGATATGGTCAAACTCTCTAAATATTATTATTTATGTGTTTCATTCAATATTTTCTACATATTGTGCTATTCTGTGAGCCAAGTTGCAATTGCGTTGGCTGTTGCATTGTAAGGCTTAGTGACAGAATGCTTTCTTGTATTTATGCCTTAAAACCAACACTAAACTCTACATGTCTTTGTCAATCTTTTAAAACAGTGAAGATGAGGAAACTGCTAATTTGAACTTGATTGTTATAGTCTCTTGCATACATGTGTATTTTACTACTTTCATGTTTGAAAAAAAAATATAATTTTCAATAATTTTTTCTGTGTCACTTAAAAAGCTTGCAGTATGGATACGAATATGTATGTTTGTCAATCTTTTTACAGGTGATGGGTATGGATACCCATACCCATTGGGTGTATGGATATCCATACCCATCCATACGATGGGTATGGATATCCATACCCATACCCAGCGGGTACACGGGTACCCACGGGTATCCGTATACCCGATGGGTATGGGTATGGGTACAAAAATTTACCCATCACGGATATGGGTACGGATATGGGTACGGATAAATTGAGTGGGTACGGGTATGGATAGTGCATATCCATACCCGCCCATCCGTTTTGCCATCCCTAGATGTGTCCCAGTAGCATTCGACGCACCCCACCTCTCCCGATGGCCTCCACTCTCCCCATCAGCCCCTCGACCACCCCAAGCTCGCCCCAGCCCCCTGTCGTAGCCCCTTCTTCCTCTGCGGCACTGGCTACTCTTCAATTAAATTTTAATTAGAATGTTCTAATGTGTTCTGATTAATTAACAGGTTTGATGAGGACCGTGCTGGGTTCCCCATCACTGATTCGAGGGAGCTACATGCAGTCCTCTGCAAGCTTGGATTTAGAGAAGGGGTGTACTTGGTTGCATGCTGGCAGACGATCTAAACATACGATGAAATGGCGTGCAATTTTTGTTCAATTAATGCGAGGTTTATTAAGGACCGTGATGGGTTCATTGATGCAAGGGAGCTGAATGAAGTCCTCTGCAAGCTTGGATTTCATTGAGTTTGCTCTATTCATGGAGATCAATTTTTGTTGATTGATTTTGTTGATTGATTATGTTTAATATATCTCTGGTACATGATTTATAATGCAATTTTGCAGTTGTAAACGATAGTGTACATGGAGAACTCATACAAATACAACTCATAGATCAAAGTTTGATCACCGTTCAAGTTGTTGACTCTCTTCCTGGATCGACCTGAAAATCCTCGCCATTGACTCTATTGCAGACTTTGCTTTACGGGGCACGACCCTTATAACACGAATCTGGTGGTCCTTATCTTTAGATTCCAACAGCTGGGCTGAAGCCTCCGCGACGAAGACCATGGGAAAGAGAGTCAATGCATCCTTACCTTCTCCTTGAGCTCTCTTATTGCGGCTGCTTGCAGTGCTCCTTTGTAACTCACTATCCTTCAATACATGAACCTTCCAAGGTTTGCCCATACATGAACCTTGCAGTGCTGATTATTCTGCTTTCATCTATCCAGTTTAAAGTACATAAATTGATTATTCTGTTGAATGGATAAATGAATTTCCAGTTTGATAGTTTGAATTAGGATATTATTGAATGTAATAATCAGTTTATGTATCCATTCATCTGAATAATCAGTTTATCAAACATATTTGATAATAAATAGTTTGATAGGATAGATAAACATATTTGTTTATCAAACTAACAAACTATCAAACTGAAATTCAAACAGAACATAATAATCCGTTTAGCTATCCTGTTTGAATGGATACATAAACTATCAAACTGGAAACATATTGAACATATTGGATAGACGAATTTAATCTGAGTAGTCTGCTGAATTATTCCTTAACTGAATTATTCTGTTGAATGAATAGAGATGGATAGATGATAATCTGGATATACTGATTATTCCTGAATTTACATTTTAAGAAATTATTTATGCACGGATAGATGAATTTCCTGTTGATTCAAAGCACCTCTATTTATTTATCCATTCAACAAGAAATTCATCTATTTGATGCAGAAGATTGTGATAAGAAATTATTTATGCACGCATGGATAAATAATTTGATGCAGAAGATTGTGATAAGAAATTATTTATGCACGGATAGATGAATTTCGATTTGTTCAAAACACCTCTATTTATGCACGAATAGATGAATTTCCTGTTGATTCGGGAAATCTAATGAAATTATTTGTTCACGGATATATGAATTTAATGCAGAAATTTCTGTTGATTCAAAGCTGGGGGTTTATTCTTAGTTTATTATTTTGCTGCTGTTAGACTATTACTTGCGGTTGCTTGTAGTTTAAATTTCAAACTGCACCAAATGGACGTGAAAAGTGCCTTTCTGAATGGGTTGTTGAATGAAGAAGTGTATGTTGAACAACCCAAAGGCTTTGCTGATCCGTTTCTTCCAAATCATGTGTACAAGCTGAAGAAGGCGTTGTATGTGCGTAAAAAAGCTCCAAGGGCCTGGTATGAAAGATTGACCACATATCTTCTCAAGAAGGGATACGAAAGAGGATGAGCAGATAAGACCTTATTTGTTCAAAGGACAAGATCAAGTGTGATGATTGCCCAGATCTATGTTGACGACATAGTTTTCGGTTCAACATCACAACAACTTGTGCATGAGTTTATTAATCTCATGCAAAGGGAATTTGAAATGAGCATGGTAGGTGAGTTGAATGTTTTTCTTGGGCTCCAAGTTAAACAGTGTCCAGATGGTCTCTTCATCTCTCAGAGCAAGTATGCTAGAAATCTTGTCAAGAGATTTGGGTTAGAAAGTGCCAGACATGTAAGACCAGGAGTTGGTTACAACAGAGGAAGCAATTTTCACACACCCAAGACCAGGAGTAGTCTCAATGCTAAGGAACATGTTAAATGGAGTTCACATGATGAGGCCAATTCACGAGGAAAGAACAGAAGAGGTACTACTCTTAGGCAGCTTATATGCGGTTACTGCAAACAAATAGGACATAATGATTGGAGGTGTTTCAGGCGCATGAAGCATGTGAGTGAAGGAAGAAA
>JAULAV010007784.1:0-11499 GCA_030789695.1 Scilla litardierei | reverse complement strand
AAAAAAATACATCAAAGCATCTCTCAACCCCATCCTAACCCAAAACACTCTCGCTAAGATATATCATCCAAAGCGTATATGGAGAGTCCTCGGAACAACGATCACGAGGAGGAGGCTGGATCTGCAGTGTCCGTGGGTCCAGTCGACGGAGTGGACTCAGGCTCTGCAGGGAGAAGAGGTGTCTCAACAGATGGAATCGTTGGGGCAGGAGTCGAGATCTCAGGAACAGGCTCTACAGCAGCATGGGTCTCGACAGAAGCAGCAGCAGCAGATACATGAGCAGGCTCGGAAACTGGGTCAGCAGCAGGCTCAGAAGACTGAAGAGCTGCAGCAGATGGCTCTGGAACACCGGAAGTGGTGCCAACTCCAGGAGCAGAAGTGGAAGTACCAGCAGCAGCAGCAGCAGCAGCAGTGGCCTCATCGCCACGGGCAAAAGAAGTAGCAAGCTCGTCAAGCTCCTCATCGTCCATCTCCTCGGCCTCAGACACCGAAGGAGGAAGCTCAATCCCCATCATACGAGCCATACGGCAGACTACCTCCTCAGTACGAGCCAAACGGGAGTCGTGCTGACGAAGTAGGCGTACGACATCGTCCAAAGTAGCAGGGGAAGACGAGGCTGCAGCAGCTGACGGAGTAGACTGGGAAGCAGATGCGGTAGACCTCTGCACGTGACGAAGAGCCGCTAGAGATTTCTTCACGGCCGTCGCGTTCAGAGGCGTACCCAAAGGACGCTCATCGTCAGGAGGGAGGGGAACTCGAAAATGACGGAAAACGAGAGTCAACAAGCAAGGGTATGGAATGTGCGCAGACTTATTGGTCTTGCATATACACTCGAAAGAATCCATCTTATCGAGTATCACGCGAGCCCAATTTATCTCGCACCCCAAGAAAAGAGCGTATATGAGCTTCAAAAACGGCTGAGAGGGGAGAGAAGAGGATCCATACTTAGGGAGGAGACACGACTTCAAAATCAGGTTAAGAACCCACGCATTCAGCTTAAACGATTTCGATGGAACACCAATGAATGCGGAGGGGATAACCTGGAAAATCTCAGAAAGAATAGACTGATCCAAGGAAGAAATGTCGTCTACGGAAATGTCCGAGGGGAGGAGACCACACGACGCACAACCAAGGATCTCCCCCAAGATTTCTGCCGTGAGAACTATAGGAGTTCCCAAGACAGTCGTCTCAATGGAGTGACTGGCGTCGTACTGGCCTCGAATACGGTTGGCATAGAACAATTTCACGAGGCGAGGGTACGGTTTGGGATTGGCCTTGGGGTCGTATCGGAGATAATCTAGAAGGCCACTATAAGACAGAAGATCAGCAAGGCCGAGAAAATCAGAGAACTGAACGTAATGCTCCAACAACAGTGGACAGTGTTCTATACGGTTGTACGCGGCGAGACACTGAGGGTCATCGCGGCACAACGATATGTCTACACCGCCAACTGGCATAGGAGCTTTACCCTTGGCCTTACGGGTCTTCGGAGGTGGGGTAGGTTCCCTAGTAGGCTCATCCTCTGGGATAAAATCAGTATCGGAATCGGGAGGAGTAGCCGGAGTGTGAAGAATAGGCTTTTTGGTCTTGGATTTACGGGGTTTAACTACGGCAGTCCTAGGCTTCTTAAGAGGGGGCGACGATGGAGAGCCTTGGGTAGACTTGGCACGACGCTTAGGTTTCGGGGGATTCCTAGGGTCCGAAGGTTGTTCTACGGTCATAGGAGAGGCCCCGGAAGAGGCGATCGGAATACGAGTCTTAGCCATAGCACTACGAGCACAATCAATCGAAGACTAGGTCACAAACAGCCTAGAGATCACAAGCTAACAACCCTAGAGATCAAGAAAATTCGAAAATCACAAGCCCTAGGTTAGAAATTGAAACCCTAGGATCTAGAGCTTGAAAACAAGGAGAGACAACCCTAGAATAGGAAATCGACCTAGGAGAGAGAGGGAGATACCTAGGGGGTGGAGTCGACGCCGGCGGACGGCGGCGATCGACGGAGAAACGGCCGGAAGACGAAGGGTTTCGAGAGGGGGGTTTGGGTTTTCGGGCTGGAGCAAAAGAGAAGACCGACTAAATGAGAATTTAGTCGGACGAGATCGAGTATAAGTCGGTTGGAAGACGAAAAGACTCAACTGCCCTAACCCACTTAGTCGGTCACAGTTCAAGCACTGACCGACTAGATTACGATCTAGTCGGTCGGTCAATGAGCTTGAACCGACTAAGTCGAAACAGTAGCTCAGAGTGATTTTTAGGGCTAGATTTAGTCGGTCGCAGTATACTTACTGACCGACTATTTTTCAATCTAGTCGGTCGGAAAGTGTACTATGACCGACTAACGAAAGAAAATGATAGGAGATGGATATTTGCTTGATCTAGTCGGTCTGAGTTCATTTGCTGACCGACTAGATGAGCATCTAGTCGGTTGACAAGTGAACTGAAACCGACTAGAAGAGTCCAAAAATAGAAATTTGATTTCTCTTCACAAACAACTTGGATGAAACATCCTAACTCACTCATTAGTCATCTAAATTACCCCATAAAACGTTGAAATCTTAAATACGACATTGAAATACGAATTCGATCATAAATTCAAATAAATCACATAAAATTCCCAAAAATTCAATTAATCTAGCATGAATGAAATATCGCGAAATATATTAGCATGTAAGATGATTGAATTGAAATATGAATCCTATATCTCGGATTCACCCATAATCCCCAATTTTCGACGCAACCGCACAAAGGAGTCCTCCTTTAGGGGTTTCGTGAAAATATCGGCGATTTGCTTTTGGGTTTAACGTACACTAAAATGATGTCCTTTTTAGCAACATGATCATCTAAGAAATGGTGTCGGACATCTATGTGTTTCGATCGGGAATGGTGCACCGGATTCTTTGAAAGACAAATAGCACTTTGGTTATCCACCATGATAGGGCTAGTATCACAATGAATACCAAAATCCTTCAATGTGTGTCTCATCCAAAGAACCTGGGCACACGCGGCACCGGCGGCAATATATTCCGCCTCGGTGGTTGAAAGTGATACCGAATTTTGCTTCTTGGAAAACCAAGAGACAAGAGAATTTCCTAGAAAATGGCAAGTGCCACTAGTACTTTTCCTGTCGGATTTGCATCCCGCATAATCAGCGTCACTATATGAGACTAACTCATATGTGCTAGATCTCGGATAAAGTAATCCAAAATCTAATGTGTAACTTAGATAGCGAAAAATACGCTTTACCGCTACTAAGTGAGACTCCTTAGGTTGAGACTGATAACGAGCACATATACATACGGCAAACATAATATCGGGCCTACTTGCGGTAAGATAAAGCAAACTACCTATCATACCTCGATATAGACGAATGTCTACATCCTTACCGCCCGTATCCTTGTCAAGATGCGTAGTCGTGCTCATTGGAGTCTTTTTCCCGGAGGCATTCTCCATTCCAAATCGCTTTAGCAACTCCACCGTGTACTTCGTTTGGTGGATGAAGATTGCATCGTTCATTTGGCGAATTTGGAGACCTAAGAAATATTTGAGTTCGCCCATGTGGCTCATCTCAAATTGTTCCTTCATCACATTAGAAAACTCTTCGCAAAGAGCGAAGTTAGTAGCACCGAAAATGATATCATCAACATAAATTTGAACTAATAAAATATCATTATTCGCATGCTTAATAAAAAGTGTTGAATCGGCTTCGCCCATTTTAAAATTCAAATCCAAAAGAAAATTCTTTAGGCGATCATACCAAGCTCGAGGAGCTTGTCTCAAACCATAAAGAGCTTTCTTTAGTTTAAAAACGTGATTTGGAAATTTTTCATTTACGAAGCCCGGAGGTTGAGAAACGTAAACTTCCTCAACGACATCTCCGTTTAAAAATGCACTTTTAACATCCATTTGAAATAATTTAAAATTCTTATGGCATGCAAAAGACAAAAGTAATCTAATTGATTCTAATCTAGCTACCGGAGCGAAAGATTCTTCGAAATCGATACCTTCCTCTTGACGATAGCCTTGAGCTACTAACCGAGCTTTGTTCCGGACGACGACTTGGTTTTCGTCGGTTTTGTTCTTGAAGATCCACTTTGTCCCTATGACGGTGTGGTTCTTCGATGGCAATGGAACAAGCTCCCAAACTTCATTCCTCTCGAATTGAATGAGCTCCTCCTCCATGGCTAAGATCCAAGCGCTATCTTTGCATGCTTCATTAATATTCTTTGGCTCTATCGATGAGGCAAAGGCACAATTTGCGAAGTGGTGAACTTGGGATCTCGTCTTGACACTATCATAGATATTGCCAATGACTTGCTCATGGGGATGGTCACGAACCGAATGAAGCCGTTTGGGAATACCTTGATCACTTGGAACATTCTCAACAACTTCATTAGTTGGGTTAGTCTCAATAGAATCAATAGAATCATTAGACTTAGAATTATCAAACGAATCACATAAAACATCCATAGAATCATTATCATTTGAAATTCTAGTTGGAACAAATCCTTCATTAAATGAGACATGAAGCGATTCCTCGATCGTTGAGGTTCGTTTGTTGAATATCCGGTAGGCTTTGCTACGCGTAGAATATCCAACAAAAATCCCCTCATCGGATCTCGGATCGAATTTGTCCAAACTACCATATGTGTTCTTAATAAAACATTTCGAACCAAAAACACGAAAATGTTTAACTTGAGGCAACCTACCAAACAACAATTCATAACAAGTTTGTTTAGTGCCGGGCCTCAAAAGTATTCTATTAAACACATAGCAAGCGGTGTGTACCGCTTCCGCCCAAAATTGATGGCCAAGTTGGCTATCATCAAGCATAGTGTGAGCACACTCCACTAGCGTCCTATTCTTTCTCTCAACTACACCATTTTGAGGAGGTGCACGAGGGAAAGAGAAGGTGTGAGTAATACCAACTTCATCACAAAATGTCTCAAAAGACTCATTCTCAAATTCACCTCCATGATCACTACGAATAGTGACAATGGTGGTTCCTAAGAGATTTTGTACTTTCTTAACAAAAATTGTGAAGTTTTCAAAAGATTCATTTTTATTACACAATGAAAATACCCAAGTAAATCTTGAATAGTCATCTACGATGACAAGTACATACCTTGCATTTCCTAAGGAAGCTACTCTAGTTGGCCCAAATAAATCTAGATGTAATAGCTCTAGTGGCCGTTTAGTAGAGATGCTTTTCTTAGGTTTAAATGAAGATTTAGGAAGCTTGCCGCGTTGACAACAATCACAAAAACTTTTCTTTTCAAAAACAAGCTTCGGAAAACCTTTAATAGAATTCAATTTTGAAAGCTTATATAGTGTTCCAAAGTTCACATGTCCAAAGCGTCGATGCCATAAGTGTTGTTCACTTGTGTTGGCAACGAGACATTGTTCATATGACTTAGGAAGATCCAAAATATAAATGTCTTTACGACGAGTTCCGGAAAATAATAATTTTTCATTATCCTTTCTTAAAATATGACACAATCCTTTCGCAAAGCTAACTTTGTAACCTTTGTCACAAAGTTGACTTATTGAAATAAGATTATGATTTAAACCACTAACAAGATAAACATCACTAATTAATGGTTTAGAAGGGTTACCGACTTTACCAACACCTATGATGGTTCCGCTCTCGTTGCCTCCAAATACGACGCGGTTTCCATTCGCAATGGGAACCACTCCGGAGAGCAAACGAGCGTCACCCGTCATGTGTTTGGAGCACCCGCTATCGAGTATCCAATTCCCGTTGGAGCTAAATTTAAATTTGATGCTCCTTTTCTTTTTCTTTTCCTTGAGTACCTAAAGATAGACACTTTCATATCATGGTACCCAAGGTCATTGGGTCCAAGGGATTAGACCTTTGGAAGCCAAGTCCAAGTGGACTTAGACTTCCCCACATAATTCTTACTATGCACAACATCCGAAAAATAAGCATTCATGTACATTTGTTTTTCGTCCATGCTTGTGTCCTTTGGGCTCCAAATAGTGAAAATTTTGGGAGCCATCATCCTATTGGGTGCATGCATGCTACGTTGATTTCTACGTGATGCATGTTGTGGATAGGCATACGGGACATGATGGAATGGTGCACGATGAGAATTATTCATATGATGAGGTGGGTGTACATATGCATGTGTGGGAACACGTGCGTGAGGGTGTCTCACTTGGTGTGCACGTGCCCGAGAATGTGTTGCATAAAAATCATCATATGTGTGAGCCGGTGGAGTAGGACGTGTGTTCCTACGTGGCATGTTATTAGTGTACATGTAGGCATGCCCCTTCTTTGGAGGTCCACCCAAAGTGGGTTTCTTTCCGAAAGAGGGTGTGGACGAGGTGGAAGCACCATTGGTAGATGAACTACCAATAGAGTGTTTGCTCCCACTCGTTGAGGCTTCGGAAGTTGGCCTAACAAAAGTAGTGACCGACTTGGATGAATTTCCCATCATATACCCCAAGCCAATGTGATGTTTGGCCGGAAGTAAATCTTTTAGGATATTATCCAAATGGCCCTTACCCTTGTTGAATTTGTTGATTCGGCCCAATGTGTCCTCATATTTCTCTTTGAGAGAACGCAAAGAAGTATCCAAAGCGGATATTTGCGATGTGAGCACATAAACACGAGATTTAAGATTCTCGTTCTCAATACTCAAAGTCGAGTTTTGAGAAGTTAAATCCGCTATCTCATGTTCTTCCGCATCCTCAATGCTAACATGTTCGAGTTTAGATTTGAGATTCGCAATCTCATTTCTTAACTCTTCAACAACGGTGTCGTTGTTGGTGATGATATTCTTAGGCGATGTTTGAATGCTAGCTAGGTCATCTTTTACCTTAGTATATCTATTTACTAACTTAGTGTATTTTGACCAAAGTTGAGAGTTAGCATTTCTAAGATCATCCATCGTTACCTCATCGCTTTCGTCATTACTATCATCGGAAGAGGAGGATCCTTGATCGTTCTCCTCTCTTGCCATGAAGCACATATGTGCTTGCTCCACTTTCTCATCATCCGACTCTCCGCTTGAGGAATCCTCGGAGTCGGTGAATGTTGCTCCGACAAGTCCTTTCTTGTACCCCTTTTTGTATTTCTTGGACTTATCGAATTTTGGCGCCTTCCACTTCTCCTTTTGTTTGTTGAGAGGACACTCCGCTTTCATGTGTCCTGGCTTATTGCACTTGAAACACAAAGGAGAGGAAGAGGCGTTAGAAGAACCAAATTTACCTTTGGTCTTGAAGTTACCTTTCCGGAAGAAACGGTTGAACTTCTTGGCCATGAGTGCCATGGACTCCAAGTCCAACTCGTTTTCCGAGTCTTCATCATCGGAAGATGTGGATGAAGCCGCCTTGAATGCAACCGCCTTTTTCTTAGGCGCATCTAGGTTCAAATATGACTTCATCTTTTCTTGTAGCTTCACCTTGCTATCTTTGCGTACCTCGTATGACATCAAAGTACCCATTAGTTGAACTACGGTATATTTGTTCATGTCATTACCTTCCTCGATGGCGAAGGTACGTTTTTCCCAAGAAGAGGGAAGTCCTTCAATAAGCTTTAAGCACTTCTCCTTTTGAGTGTAGATCTTGCCGAGGGCCTCTAACTCGTTTATTATGTCAACGAAGCGAGCGTAATATTCTTTCATCTTCTCGCCCTGTTGCATATGAAACATTTCGTAATCTTTGGTTACGACAACGAGTTTAGAGTCTCTTACCCGACTCGTCCCTTCATGTAGTATGAGGAGAGAGTTCCAAATTTGATATGCACTCTTACATGTGCATATCTTATTGAAGTCCTCGGGCTCCAATGCGCATTGCAAGGCGTTCATTGCCTTGGCATTGCTTACCTCCGCGGCGACCTCCGCGGTAGTCCATTTCTCAAAATCTTCTTCTTCGGGCTCGTTATACTCCTTCATTGTAGTCCTCCATAAAGATGCACTTCGGAGGAAGGTTTCCATCCGACATTTCCAGTACCCGTAGTTGGTACCGTTGAAGAATGGAGGCCTTGTAGAGAATTGTCCTTCCATCACCGATGACGCTCCTTCACGGTTCCTAAAGGTGTCGTAGTTGGAAGGTGGAGGCACGGTCTTGTTGTCGTTGGCAGACATAGCTGAGTATCTGGCTCTGATACCAAATGTAATGCCCTACCAGCTACTGCACAAGTACTAGAGGGGGGGTGAATAATACTTTAAAATAATAAGGCGTATTATTCCAAATTAAATTGCACACAACTACCAAGTCAATTTGCGGAAGCTTAAATTGAATGACAACAATGAAATTAACAATGCTAACAAATGAAGTTAATGGGTTCGGATCCACCCAAGTCTCCCCGACTTGTTCCCGGTGATCCTATGTCCCAACCACCCGGATCCCTTCCGGATACTTGAGTTAGAAACCCTAACTCAAGATTTCCACTATGAATATCTTGTGAAAAACCTTCACAAGATCAAATCATACATGCAATGGCAAAGTGAATCCCACAACCCGGGATCACAAACTTCTCTCACAACCGAGAGAGCCAATAAGCAATATAAAAGAGTTTAGATGAAATAAATACTCTTACCACAAAATCCTATACCTTGAGTTTTTCTTACCCAATAGGTGGAATGAAGGATTTGAGGAAGATGAAGTTACCAAACCCTAGCACCAAGGAAATGAGCAGCAATGGGTGCCTAGGGAAGATTTGGAAACTTGAATCAAGCAATAGCTTGAAGAGCTCACCAAGAACAAGCTTCTCTCTAGATCTAGAAATGAGAGAGAATGGGTTTCTTGTGAGGAAGAGAGCTTTAGATTTGAGGGAGAATAGCTATCTCTTTAGAACTCAATGAATCTCTTAATGGCAGCTCTATTGAAGATAGAAATGACCTATGTTCGTATTTATAGGAACCCAAAAACACAAGTTAGGTCAATCTCCAACGGAAAGAAATCTGTGAGAATTAGTCGGTCAAGAACACTCACTGACCGACTAGTTCATCAACTAGTCGGTCAGTCACAAAGCATGGACCGACTAAGAGCAGATCTGAGAAGAGATAGAATTTCAGACCTAGAAAACTAGTCGGTCCAAGAACACTGTCTGACCGACTAGTTTCACAACTAGTCGGTCATCCAATGAACGTAGACCGACTAAGAGGCAAAACAACATAGTCTGAAGGCAAGTTGACTTAGTCGGTCCAAGAACAAAAGTTGACCGACTAGATTGTCAACTAGTCGGTCATCAAACGTTCTTAGACCGACTAACGGTAAACAGTAGCTTAGGAGAATTTTAGAGTGAACAGTAAGTCTCAACTAGTCGGTCAAAGAAGCATCACTGACCGACTAGTTCACAAACTAGTCGGTCGGTGAGTCAACGTAGACCGACTAACTGTAAACAGTAAAGTCCAAGAATTTAAGGAATCAAACTAGTCGGTCCAAGAACAGTTGCCGACCGACTAGATCACCATCTAGTCGGTCAGTATTTGTTCTTGTACCAACTAACATGCACAACAAAGTCCGAATCGAAGCGCGACGCTTCGAGGAAGTTAGAATGAACTTGTGCAAGGATCCTAGAGCTACGAAATGAGCGAAATGAAGATATAGACGTAAGATATACTCAAGGCTTAACATTCTATATATCGAAGCTAAAAGACTATAAATAAAACCTTAATAAACGGTCTTCGATAGCTTCGATTGAATCTTCATATTTTCCAAAGCGTCGCAAGAGCTTCAACGAAGCTTTAGGCATGAATATGAGCTTTGGAAAGTGTTGAGATGTCGCTTTGAATGTTCACGTGAAATTGGCGACGATCTCCAATACTGCGCTCACAAATTGTTAGTTCATGAATTATTTATGTTTGCTCATCATCCAAAACCAAATCCGGGGAGTCCAATATTCAATAGCTTCGTTTGACAAGACCCAGATTGCAACTATATTGAAGAATCTCGGGTTGTTCCGTGCAGCCACTTGCTTCAGTTCCTACTATCCGGTGTTAGTCAGGGAATTTTATTGTAATTTATCCAAGTCCGCTGGAGAGGGGTCCTCTCGTTGGCATTGCAGAAACTATGTTCGGGGCAAGATAATCACGTTTTCTCCTTCCTATCTGAATAAATTGTTGGGATGGAAATGTTCCCCTTCTGCTCATGCTTATGACGAGTCTACAGGAGTCGAGTTTGATAAATTGATTCGTGCTGTGACTGCGGGGAAACTCCAGAATTGGCCTACGAAATCTTCGGTCTTTCCCTCATCTGCTCTGACGGCCAAGTTTTTTATTCTCTACCGGATTGCCACGAGGAACTGGCTGCCTACATCTAATGTCTCTGTGGTTACTCGAGATATGTGCAGACTGTTGTTCTCTGCTGGAACCGCTCAGACTTTTAATTTGGGTCGGATTATTTTTGACTCTATCTTATCGTTCGCTGAGATATCCTCCTCCGGGACTTCGCTACCTCATGGCGCTCTTATTTCTATGCTGCTCCTAGCTCAAAAGGTGTCTCTGTCCTCATCCGATCTTCCATCATCCTGTGAGAGTATCTCATATACGGCAAAGTCTGTGGCCGGAAAAGTGGATGACATCTCTGATTTGGTGCCCTCTCTTCATAATGTGTCTTCAACATCCTCCCCACCTTCTACTAATGAACCCTCTGCCACAGTGCCTCCAGCATCTCAATCTCCTTCACCCTGTCCAGCTACTGATGCTGCTACTTCCTCAGCAAGTGCGGTTGATATTCAGTTTCTCGAGACTGCCCTTCAGAATATTGATGATCAAATTCTGGTTCTCGACAGCCAACGGGTTCTTCTAAATCGCCACAAAGAGCTGCTGCAGAGCAAGCTGTCTTCTCTCCGGAGTGGCCCCTCCGCAGGTCTCTGAAGTATTTGTCCTTTGGTGGCGTAAAAGGGGAGAATTTATGTGGTATGCTTTGCTCTCTCTCTCTCTCTCTCTCTCTCTCTCTCTCTCTCCAAGATCAGCGATCTGATATTTTGTTGGAAGTTTTGTTGGATACTATGTTGGAAGTTTTGTTGGACCTCGTTGGATATTATGTTGGAAGTTTATGTTGGAAGTTTTGTTGAACATGTTGTTGAATGTCATTGTGTTGGGTGTTGGGTGTCTACTGATGAAATGTGGCTTCAAGGGTTTGAAAAGTTATCAGAAAAGTTATCAATGACCTTCTCTTCTATCATACTGTATGTTGTGCCACCAAATGACAAAAGGGGAGATTGTTAGGATATATTCTGTGGTCATTCTTGTATGCGTCTTGTCATATGTGGCACTGGAGAATGTTGGATAGGTTGATGTCCCTGTCGTATGAAGAAGAGAATGTTGGATGTTTTGTTGAACAGGTTGTTGGACCAGGATGTTCAACAAAATATGCTTACTTGCATATCTGGTGCTTTGGTGCTCAATAGTATGCGGAACTGGAGCCTGCGTATTCCGCTATTTTCTATCTTGCTATTCTTGCTGTTATGGTGGTTATTAACTGATTTATAGTTGATTGTGCATAATCTCTTGCGAATCGGCTGAA
>JAULAV010007782.1:0-15018 GCA_030789695.1 Scilla litardierei | reverse complement strand
CGCTGTCTGGGTGTTCCCCAAGCGCACTGCCCCTGGCAGGCCGAGCGTGAGCGGTTGTACACCTCGGCCGGGAGGGGGGCGCTGCGAGGTGCGCCCATTCCCATGTAGCCTCGGACCTCCGGACTGGCAGTCCCTTTGTAAAGGGATGAGTCAATGAGGTATATCAGTGGTTTTAGGCAGGAGTCGGACTCCCACGATCTTTAGGTCGTAACAATTGCCCCCGGCCTTCGATCCTGAGGCGGGAGCCCGGCTCGGCTCGGAGGGCGAACCGTCTCCGACGTTCCGAGCCGTCGGCCAGGATCCCGGCCCACGCCTGGGGGTGGTGGCATTAGCTTTAGAACTCCCGCCCTATTGGTCATTATTACGATTCGAAAGGATGGTAGAAAAACGAAGCGTCTCCACGATTGGGTTTGCGACGCGTGGATGAGGTGACTCTCACGCCAGTCGAGGCGTTAAGGACATCCCGATGGACGCCGCGTGGCAGAGCATCGACGGTCGTGATGACCCGGTGGCCCACTTTATAAACAAAAAGGGTTGGAAGGCGGTCGGCGGGAGTTTTCTTCTGTCTTCGATTCTTCTCCGGTGTTCAATACTTCCGTCTATCACTTGCTGGCTTGGTTGCGACTTCCGCCGCCGGTCATCTTTTTCCGAACGTCTTCCCGATCTGACGGATCAGCTAGGTAATAATAATAATTTTTTTACTTTCCGACCGATGGCTTCTCATTTCGAGTTCGGAGGCGGTAGCCGAGTGGGGGAGGAGGAGCTGGTGGAAGAGGGGGCGTTACCGCCGGGGGTGCGATGGTCTAGGGAGAGGGGGTCATGGCGCACCATTGTTCCAAGGGTGATTGGGTTCCTCCAATGTAGGTCGGATAGGATTAACATCAGGGAGATACGCGTGCGGTTCATGCGACTGCCCTATGAGGTACGGGTCCCCAGGTCGGAGGAAACGGTGTGCTCGCCTGGAGATAATGAGGTCGGGGTTTATGTCCGGTCATTCGAGTTGGGGCTCCGTTTCCCGATTCACCCGTATCTGCTTTATCTATTGAACTTCCTGGAGTTGCCGATATTTGCCCTAGCGCCCCGGTCCTGGGGCTTGTTGGCGGGGTTCGTCGTCTTGTGTCTTGCCTGCTCCTTGAGTCCCTCCCCGGCGCTGTTCCAGCATTTCTTTGTAGTCCGGAAGAGGGGAATGTATCATTGTGTTTGTGCTAGGAGAGGACGAGAACTTATCCGCGGGGTGCCCGACGATGTCGGCGAATGGATGAGGGAGTTTGCCTTCGTGATGATGCCGAGCGACGTGGTGTTGATGTCGAACTGGGGGGTGCGGAACCCTCTAGTGAATGAAAGGGTGGAGCTGACTGGGGAAGATCTAGCAAAAGCTCAGATTTTGATGGAACTGCCCGAGGCGCACCGTCAGCTAGCAAGTTTGACGCGGAGCAGTCGGCTCGCCCAGGACTTTTGGTCCCTAGGTATCTGATCGCACCCCAGATACACGTCCCGAGGCGACGATTGTAGTTTTACCGCAAGCGCACGGTGTAGTGGCGAGCGGGTATCGAACACGAGGAGGTGGTGTTGGCTCCAATCTATCCTAGGTTGGTTTGACTACGAATGTTTTATTGGTGGAGATGGCTATGGTATGATGTAATGAAAATGGTGGTGGATGTCGGTGTCGGTGATAAAGAAGTTGGCTAAAATATCGATTCAAATATAATATAATAAAAGAGTCTAGGGCTAGGGAATCCCCACTACGGATCGTCATGCATCATTGGGAATAGTGAATCTCGATATTACTAGACTTGCGTTGAGGTGAACTAGTCGTAACTGAATAGAGAACCAAGCTCACGCTCTCGCGCTATTGCCGGTCTATAGCAAACCTAGGTTAGGGCCCAATCTCTTGCAAACCCTAACCTAAGCCACTAGCATTAGGATCGACATCATCGTTCAATCGCCCCTCGAGCCCACTCTTGTGCAAACTCGAGTTACGATCTAGGTTGTGATAGTTCGTATTCGTCCAATCTCTTGCAAACGAATATGTGTATAGATTTACAATTAAAAATCCTAGCTTTGGTCCAATCTCTTGCAAACCAAATCTAGAGAAACCCAATTGTAAACCTAAATCGAATATCTAGGCCTTCCCATCGATTAGAATCCAATCTCTTGCAAATCCCAAATCGATGGAAATCCCTAGCTATCCGTAGTAAATCAATCACAACCTAACCTCCTAGCAATTCTAGCAATTTAGAAATTCATTCATCACAAATATGAAATTAGATCCATAGGGCTCATCCCCAAACCCTAGAACAACAAATCTACTCAAGCATAGCAACAATGATATAGGAATCAATAAAAACAATTGCTTGCATGTAAAAAGATAGCCAATCAAGGATTCAAATAATAAGAATAGAAATACTTAGCTTTGATGAAGAATTCCAATCCAAATAGAAGCTTTTTGATCCAAGAGGGGGCCTAGGGCATGGCCTAACCTCTAAAAATAACTCTAAGAAAACATGTGGAGAGCCCCCTCTAATGGTGGCTACAAACCCCTTAAATACTCCCCCAAAACCCTAGCAAGAAACCCTAGAAAACCCCTCAAATTCGTGCCCAAAAACAGCCCAAACCGCAACTTAAAATCTGGGCCCAGGCCGCACTCGGCCGAGTGGAAATGTCACCCGGCCGAGTGACACTGACATGCGAATTCCAGCACTGCAGCATCGACTTGCAGAAATTCCCCAGATTTCATCCGACCTCCGATTGATGCGTTCTTGGTGGCGTTGGAACCGTCACGAAGTCTACTATCCATAAAAAATATGAGAAAAATACTTTAACCTCTGGAATAATAGCAGATTTCAAAAGAGTGAGAGGTTGTCTGAAAATCTGGGCGCTGCGTGTCATCGGCTTCACTCGGCCGAGCGGCAAATGTCACTCGGCCGAGGGGCATTTGGTACTCGGGCGGATGGCTTTCGTCACTTGGCCGAGTCGGGCTTCTGGGGTAGACTGACGGATTACAGTAAGTTGGACATTTTGGCTTGCCGTCGTCTGGGTGCCACTCGGGCGGACGGAGTCTCCGCACTCGGCCGAGTCGGCGTGCGATGCTCGGCCGAGTGCACGCTGATACATCTTTGTTGCGTGTCTGATCTGGCCAGCCGAGCGGGGTCTCAATGCTCGGCCGAGTGACTCCTTCACTCGGCCGAGTGGCATGCTGAAAATGCCCAATCTTCATCTTTTCGCTCCCCCGTCGCTCCTACGACGTTCTTTCTTCTTCCACTCCTCTTCCATTGCAGAATAACCCTCAAAAGGGCCATGGTTGACACTCCGGAGTGGGTGCAAATCCTCTTGATCTCACAATCGATCCAAATCGCTCCATATTTCCTGAAATACGACAAAAACAAGAAATAGTGAAAAGTATCGTAATATTGTCGAATAATCGTGAAAAGCGTGATATGGGCGATCAAAACGGTATGCAAATATGCAGAAAAAGGGTGTAAAATATGGAGTGATCAAAATCCCCCAAGCTTACCTCTTACTCGTCCTCGAGGAAGATAAGTAGAGAGACGAACTCGGGAGAAGAAAACAAAGGAAATGAAATGAAAGAAAAAGAAAGAACACGAGGTGGAAGGGGTCGCTAGATTCTTCTCTCGGATCTCAAGCCATAAGCTACACATCAAGATAACTTGGAAAATACAAATCACATGCTATAAGGATTTCATATCTTACATAAACATGGTACTTGCAAGCTTTTAAGAACAACAAAAGGGATTCTCTGAATTCATACAATCAATTCATATCCACGTCACGCATTTCATAGGATTTAATATACAAATGTTGGCGATGCACTTTTCAATCAAGAGTTATAAATGAAGCATATAAGATACACACCAAGCATGCAATAGAGAATAGAATAAGAGTCATGGCATTCACATATTTATATCGATTCATAAGAAATCTCCATAACTAATGTATTTTGCTAAGTTTCAGCATTATCAAACTTCCCCATTCGTGCACCTCTCCACTCTAATGTCGTACTCACTCATATGGTCAAACGAGTTCACCCCCCCAAGCTTAGCTTGAGGCATCACATCTAAAGGAATATGATAGTGGAAAATGGGATTTTTGCCTTGGTTTTCCCAAGTATTTTGTGACTCCAATAATGAGATAGAGAAACATTTTTTTCTTTTTTTTTCTTTTTGAACTTTTTGTTTCTCATTTTTCTTTTTGGATTTTTGTAGGAGCAATTTGATTTGTATTTTTGGCTTTTGGCTCCTTTTTGGCTTTTTGGACTTTTGGAGCTAACTTTTTCTTTTGTAGGGATTTTTGGGAAATAGATGCGATATAAGTAACTTTAGGAGGTGAACTCAAGTGACATGTAGAGAATAAAAAGATATATGTGGAGAAGGAAGTAATATAGCACTCGGTTCACTCTAAGATGTGCACGGACGGTTCAATAAGATAATGCATCAACTAAAACTCATATGTAAGCATGGATATTCTCAATCATTTCAATAAATAGTGAAGTCAAGCAGTAAAGTTTACAACCATATCAGGCATGCAACAGAAGGTGAATAAGACAGTAAAACTGATGCTTCAGATATACTAATGATGCGTGAATCTTGGTGCATTTCCAACAAAAGCATACCAAACACTAATCCATACATTCAGTTTCAATTAATATCATGCATTCATGTAGAGGAATCATCAAAAGAAATAGATTTGCAAGCATATGTGAATAGCAAGACTATGAAATACTCTAAGTAGCATGGCATGGAATAATAAGCATCGTGATGGCTACTAAAGCAAGATATATCATCATAAGGAACAAATCTAGCAAAAGAAGAGAAAGGAAAATAAAGAAAAAATAAAAAATAAAAGAGGAACGAAAAGAAAAACAAGCACACAACATGATGCATGACCACACATAAAAGGAAAATAAGATGGAAAAATCAAAAAGATGATGCAAAAATTTTGAAAATTTTAAAAAAACCTAAAATAAAGTAAAAATGCAACTAATACATCTAAATGGCATGGAAATGCACTCCCCCAAGCTTAAACTTCACATTGTCCTCAATGTGATCATAATGGAAGAATATGAGGAACAACGATAATAATAGGGGGGTGAATGCAAAATGATGAATTGAATGACATGAACTCCTAATGCAACTACATGCACATGCAATGATGCATGAGAGCGCTTTCGCCCAAGCTTATACCAAACAATCATATTCAAATGACTCGATCAAGAATGTCATGATTTTGCAAAGCGTGATCAAGCCAAATGAATAAGAAAGTGAGGTTTCACTTGAAAGAAATGCTCGGTGGTGGTGAGCAAAAAGGATGTGACACATCAAAATATTAAGGGGCAATTAATATATATAACGGGTTGGGGTGTAAATGATTATTGTGGCCATCATATGAGGTGATATTTATTCAAACAAATCTATACGGTCCTCTCGCTGTCGAGAGAATTCGCGTTTATTTAAAGCATAAAAATTTCTACACTACTGGATTGATATCACCTATAGCAAAAGGTGGATCCAGTATCTTTGCCGGTGCAGGCAACTGCTCCAACTGCTCTTTCCGTGGCTCTGCCAGGCGCGTATGTCCACGGACTCCAACGAACTCCAGCAATGCATCCTCCAGCATTCCCACAAGGACTCCACCTGTACCCTGCAAAGAATAGGATGCATCAGTTCGCCGTAAAAAATTCACCCTCATAATAAAAGTATCCCAAAGAGGATCGTCTATAGAAATATATGGAGTAAATAATGGTGGACGATACTTCCCTGGAAATAATCCAATATCCTCATGTGCTGTGATAGCTGTCTCCATGGTGTCCTCTCTAAGCTGCTCATGTGTATCTGGATCATGGGTGTGGACCTCCTCGATAGGCTCGTCAAACTGTGACACGTCCAAGCATACCTCCGGTCCATAATCGTATGTGTGCTGCAAGAGGTACGACGTGTCAAAAATATCTGAATCAAAATAAATATCAAATGGAATACATGATTCAGAAATGGAATGAGTAAAAATATCTCCCTGAGTGGGAGCAGTAAGCTCTGTGGGATAGTCCTCGACGTCAGTGGAAGGATGAGGTGGCTGCGGGAGCTCTAATGGAGGAGAATAGTGCTCGAGATCCTCATGAATGGCTATGTCCTCATCCCGATGTACGACCTCCTCGATGATAAGCTCTGGCTCTGTATGTAAGGCCTCCTCAAAAGCATGCTCTGGATCCGCATGTGAGGCCTCCTCGTCAATATGCTCTGGCTCGACAGTGTGCTCCTTTGCCTTCTCATCAACTATTAATGTAGGCTCTCTCTGGAATGGTGATGCTGGCTGCTCCTGTGTGTCAACTCGTGGGGATGTATCATGTGGAGGGGAATGCCCACAAGCAATCCGAAAATATAGTCTATCCCCATCAAGACTGACATGGATGTTCTCCTCAATTGTTCCTGCAGCTGAAACACGGTTCATAACAAAATCTGTAAATCGTAGCTCAAATGCATCACCTCCTGTAATGCTCTCTGAACCGGTGAATCTCACTGACTCCAAGAGGCCCTCCAATAAGTTCTGAAATGCTTTCTCCTCAAAATCTGTGGTCCACATAATACCATCCATAACACCTGATAAACAAAGATAAATACCTGGAGAAAAATATCAGTGGCACAAAAGAATATAGAAATGATAATAATGGTGGCGGGGGTGAAAATTCTTTTTGTTAAAATTTTTTTTTTTTTTTCGTAGTCTAATCAACCTAATTATGAAAAATTGGCACCCAACGGGAAACACCTCCCCGGCAACGGCGCCAAAAACTTGATCGCACCCCGGATACACGACCCGAAGCGACGGTTGTAGTTTTACCGCAAGCGCACGGTGTAGTGGCGAGCGGGTATCGAACACGAGGAGGTGGTGTTGGCTCCAATCTATCCTAGGTTGGTTTGACTACGAATGTTTTATTGGTGGAGATGGCTATGGTATGATGTAATGAAAATGGTGGTGGATGTCGGTGTCGGTGATAAAGAAGTTGGCTAAAATATCGATTCAAATATAATATAATAAAAGAGTCTAGGGCTAGGGAATCCCCTAGGGAATTCCCACTACGGATCGTCATGCATCATTGGGAATAGTGAATCTCGATATTACTAGACTTGCGTTGAGGTGAACTAGTCGTAACTGAATAGAGAACCAAGCTCACGCTCTCGCGCTATTGCCGGTCTATAGCAAACCTAGGTTAGGGCCCAATCTCTTGCAAACCCTAACCTAAGCCACTAGCATTAGGATCGACATCATCGTTCAATCGCCCCTCGAGCCCACTCTCGTGCAAACTCGAGTTACGATCTAGGTTGTGATAGTTCGTATTCGTCCAATCTCTTGCAAACGAATATGTGTATAGATTTACAATTAAAAATCCTAGCTTTGGTCCAATCTCTTGCAAACCAAATCTAGAGAAACCCAATTGTAAACCTAAATCGAATATCTAGGCCTTCCCATCGATTAGAATCCAATCTCTTGCAAATCCCAAATCGATGGAAATCCCTAGCTATCCGTAGTAAATCAATCACAACCTAACCTCCTAGCAATTCTAGCAATTTAGAAATTCATTCATCACAAATATGAAATTAGATCCATAGGGCTCATCCCCAAACCCTAGAACAACAAATCTACTCAAGCATAGCAACAATGATATAGGAATCAATAAAAACAATTGCTTGCATGTAAAAAGATAGCCAATCAAGGATTCAAATAATAAGAATAGAAATACTTAGCTTTGATGAAGAATTCCAATCCAAATACAAGCTTTTTGATCCAAGAGGGGGCCTAGGGCATGGCCTAACCTCTAAAAATAACTCTAAGAAAACATGTGGAGAGCCCCCTCTAATGGTGGCTACAAACCCCTTAAATACTCCCCCAAAACCCTAGCAAGAAACCCTAGAAAACCCCTCAAATTCGTGCCCAAAAACAGCCCAAACCGCAACTTAAAATCTGGGCCCGTCGCCGCACTCGGCCGAGTGGAAATGTCACCCGGCCGAGTGACACTGACATGCGAATTCCAGCACTGCAGCATCGACTTGCAGAAATTCCCCAGATTTCATCCGACCTCCGATTGATGCGTTCTTGGTGGCGTTGGAACCGTCACGAAGTCTACTATCCATAAAAAATATGAGAAAAATACTTTAACCTCTGGAATAATAGCAGATTTCAAAAGAGTGAGAGGTTGTCTGAAAATCTGGGCGCTGCGTGTCATCGGCTTCACTCGGCCGAGCGGCAAATGTCACTCGGCCGAGGGGCATTTGGTACTCGGGCGGATGGCTTTCGTCACTTGGCCGAGTCGGGCTTCTGGGGTAGACTGACGGATTACAGTAAGTTGGACATTTTGGCTTGCCGTCGTCTGGGTGCCACTCGGGCGGACGGAGTCTCCGCACTCGGCCGAGTCGGCGTGCGATGCTCGGCCGAGTGCACGCTGATACATCTTTGTTGCGTGTCTGATCTGGCCAGCCGAGCGGGGTCTCAATGCTCGGCCGAGTGACTCCTTCACTCGGCCGAGTGGCATGCTGAAAATGCCCAATCTTCATCTTTTCGCTCCCCCGTCGCTCCTACGACGTTCTTTCTTCTTCCACTCCTCTTCCATTGCAGAATAACCCTCAAAAGGGCCATGGTTGACACTCCGGAGTGGGTGCAAATCCTCTTGATCTCACAATCGATCCAAATCGCTCCATATTTCCTGAAATACGACAAAAACAAGAAATAGTGAAAAGTATCGTAATATTGTCGAATAATCGTGAAAAGCGTGATATGGGCGATCAAAACGGTATGCAAATATGCAGAAAAAGGGTGTAAAATATGGAGTGATCAAAATCCCCCAAGCTTACCTCTTACTCGTCCTCGAGGAAGATAAGTAGAGAGACGAACTCGGGAGAAGAAAACAAAGGAAATGAAATGAAAGAAAAAGAAAGAACACGAGGTGGAAGGGGTCGCTAGATTCTTCTCTCGGATCTCAAGCCATAAGCTACACATCAAGATAACTTGGAAAATACAAATCACATGCTATAAGGATTTCATATCTTACATAAACATGGTACTTGCAAGCTTTTAAGAACAACAAAAGGGATTCTCTGAATTCATACAATCAATTCATATCCACGTCACGCATTTCATAGGATTTAATATACAAATGTTGGCGATGCACTTTTCAATCAAGAGTTATAAATGAAGCATATAAGATACACACCAAGCATGCAATAGAGAATAGAATAAGAGTCATGGCATTCACATATTTATATCGATTCATAAGAAATCTCCATAACTAATGTATTTTGCTAAGTTTCAGCATTATCAAACTTCCCCATTCGTGCACCTCTCCACTCTAATGTCGTACTCACTCATATGGTCAAACGAGTTCACCCCCCCAAGCTTAGCTTGAGGCATCACATCTAAAGGAATATGATAGTGGAAAATGGGATTTTTGCCTTGGTTTTCCCAAGTATTTTGTGACTCCAATAATGAGATAGAGAAACATTTTTTTCTTTTTTTTTCTTTTTGAACTTTTTGTTTCTCATTTTTCTTTTTGGATTTTTGTAGGAGCAATTTGATTTGTATTTTTGGCTTTTGGCTCCTTTTTGGCTTTTTGGACTTTTGGAGCTAACTTTTTCTTTTGTAGGGATTTTTGGGAAATAGATGCGATATAAGTAACTTTAGGAGGTGAACTCAAGTGACATGTAGAGAATAAAAAGATATATGTGGAGAAGGAAGTAATATAGCACTCGGTTCACTCTAAGATGTGCACGGACGGTTCAATAAGATAATGCATCAACTAAAACTCATATGTAAGCATGGATATTCTCAATCATTTCAATAAATAGTGAAGTCAAGCAGTAAAGTTTACAACCATATCAGGCATGCAACAGAAGGTGAATAAGACAGTAAAACTGATGCTTCAGATATACTAATGATGCGTGAATCTTGGTGCATTTCCAACAAAAGCATACCAAACACTAATCCATACATTCAGTTTCAATTAATATCATGCATTCATGTAGAGGAATCATCAAAAGAAATAGATTTGCAAGCATATGTGAATAGCAAGACTATGAAATACTCTAAGTAGCATGGCATGGAATAATAAGCATCGTGATGGCTACTAAAGCAAGATATATCATCATAAGGAACAAATCTAGCAAAAGAAGAGAAAGGAAAATAAAGAAAAAATAAAAAATAAAAGAGGAACGAAAAGAAAAACAAGCACACAACATGATGCATGACCACACATAAAAGGAAAATAAGATGGAAAAATCAAAAAGATGATGCAAAAATTTTGAAAATTTTAAAAAAAACTAAAATAAAGTAAAAATGCAACTAATACATCTAAATGGCATGGAAATGCACTCCCCCAAGCTTAAACTTCACATTGTCCTCAATGTGATCATAATGGAAGAATATGAGGAACAACGATAATAATAGGGGGGTGAATGCAAAATGATGAATTGAATGACATGAACTCCTAATGCAACTACATGCACATGCAATGATGCATGAGAGCGCTTTCGCCCAAGCTTATACCAAACAATCATATTCAAATGACTCGATCAAGAATGTCATGATTTTGCAAAGCGTGATCAAGCCAAATGAATAAGAAAGTGAGGTTTCACTTGAAAGAAATGCTCGGTGGTGGTGAGCAAAAAGGATGTGACACATCAAAATATTAAGGGGCAATTAATATATATAACGGGTTGGGGTGTAAATGATTATTGTGGCCATCATATGAGGTGATATTTATTCAAACAAATCTATACGGTCCTCTCGCTGTCGAGAGAATTCGCGTTTATTTAAAGCATAAAAATTTCTACACTACTGGATTGATATCACCTATAGCAAAAGGTGGATCCAGTATCTTTGCCGGTGCAGGCAACTGCTCCAACTGCTCTTTCCGTGGCTCTGCCAGGCGCGTATGTCCACGGACTCCAACGAACTCCAGCAATGCATCCTCCAGCATTCCCACAAGGACTCCACCTGTACCCTGCAAAGAATAGGATGCATCAGTTCGCCGTAAAAAATTCACCCTCATAATAAAAGTATCCCAAAGAGGATCGTCTATAGAAATATATGGAGTAAATAATGGTGGACGATACTTCCCTGGAAATAATCCAATATCCTCATGTGCTGTGATAGCTGTCTCCATGGTGTCCTCTCTAAGCTGCTCATGTGTATCTGGATCATGGGTGTGGACCTCCTCGATAGGCTCGTCAAACTGTGACACGTCCAAGCATACCTCCGGTCCATAATCGTATGTGTGCTGCGAGAGGTACGACGTGTCAAAAATATCTGAATCAAAATAAATATCAAATGGAATACATGATTCAGAAATGGAATGAGTAAAAATATCTCCCTGAGTGGGAGCAGTAAGCTCTGTGGGATAGTCCTCGACGTCAGTGGAAGGATGAGGTGGCTGCGGGAGCTCTAATGGAGGAGAATAGTGCTCGAGATCCTCATGAATGGCTATGTCCTCATCCCGATGTACGACCTCCTCGATGATAAGCTCTGGCTCTGTATGTAAGGCCTCCTCAAAAGCATGCTCTGGATCCGCATGTGAGGCCTCCTCGTCAATATGCTCTGGCTTGACAGTGGGCTCCTTTGCCTTCTCATCAACTATTAATGTAGGCTCTCTCTGGAATGGTGATGCTGGCTGCTCCTGTGTGTCAACTCGTGGGGATGTATCATGTGGAGGGGAATGCCCACAAGCAATCCGAAAATATAGTCTATCCCCATCAAGACTGACATGGATGTTCTCCTCAATTGTTCCTGCAGCTGAAACACGGTTCATAACAAAATCTGTAAATCGTAGCTCAAATGCATCACCTCCTGTAATGCTCTCTGAACCGGTGAATCTCACTGACTCCAAGAGGCCCTCCAATAAGTTCTGAAATGCTTTCTCCTCAAAATCTGTGGTCCACATAATACCATCCATAACACCTGATAAACAAAGATAAATACCTGGAGAAAAATATCAGTGGCACAAAAGAATATAGAAATGATAATAATGGTGGCGGGGGTGAAAATTCTTTTTGTTAAAATTTTTTTTTTTCGTAGTCTAATCAACCTAATTATGAAAAATTGCACCCAACGGGAAACACCTCCCCGGCAACGGCGCCAAAAACTTGATCGCACCCCGGATACACGTCCCGAGGCGACGATTGTAGTTTTACCGCAAGCGCACGGTGTAGTGGCGAGCGGGTATCGAACACGAGGAGGTGGTGTTGGCTCCAATCTATCCTAGGTTGGTTTGACTACGAATGTTTTATTGGTGGAGATGGCTATGGTATGATGTAATGAAAATGGTGGTGGATGTCGGTGTCGGTGATAAAGAAGTTGGCTAAAATATCGATTCAAATATAATATAATAAAAGAGTCTAGGGCTAGGGAATCCCCACTACGGATCGTCATGCATCATTGGGAATAGTGAATCTCGATATTACTAGACTTGCGTTGAGGTGAACTAGTCGTAACTGAATAGAGAACCAAGCTCACGCTCTCGCGCTATTGCCGGTCTATAGCAAACCTAGGTTAGGGCCCAATCTCTTGCAAACCCTAACCTAAGCCACTAGCATTAGGATCGACATCATCGTTCAATCGCCCCTCGAGCCCACTCTCGTGCAAACTCGAGTTACGATCTAGGTTGTGATAGTTCGTATTCGTCCAATCTCTTGCAAACGAATATGTGTATAGATTTACAATTAAAAATCCTAGCTTTGGTCCAATCTCTTGCAAACCAAATCTAGAGAAACCCAATTGTAAACCTAAATCGAATATCTAGGCCTTCCCATCGATTAGAATCCAATCTCTTGCAAATCCCAAATCGATGGAAATCCCTAGCTATCCGTAGTAAATCAATCACAACCTAACCTCCTAGCAATTCTAGCAATTTAGAAATTCATTCATCACAAATATGAAATTAGATCCATAGGGCTCATCCCCAAACCCTAGAACAACAAATCTACTCAAGCATAGCAACAATGATATAGGAATCAATAAAAACAATTGCTTGCATGTAAAAAGATAGCCAATCAAGGATTCAAATAATAAGAATAGAAATACTTAGCTTTGATGAAGAATTCCAATCCAAATAGAAGCTTTTTGATCCAAGAGGGGGCCTAGGGCATGGCCTAACCTCTAAAAATAACTCTAAGAAAACATGTGGAGAGCCCCCTCTAATGGTGGCTACAAACCCCTTAAATACTCCCCCAAAACCCTAGCAAGAAACCCTAGAAAACCCCTCAAATTCGTGCCCAAAAACAGCCCAAACCGCAACTTAAAATCTGGGCCCAGGCCGCACTCGGCCGAGTGAAAATGTCACCCGGCCGAGTGACACTGACATGCGAATTCCAGCACTGCAGCATCGACTTGTAGAAATTCCCCAGATTTCATCCGACCTCCGATTGATGCGTTCTTAGTGGCGTTGGAACCGTCACGAAGTCTAATATCCATAAAAAATATGAGAAAAATACTTTAACCTCTGGAATAATAGCAGATTTCAAAAGAGTGAGAGGTTGTCTGAAAATCTGGGCGCTGCGTGTCATCGGCTTCACTCGGCCGAGCGGCAAATGTCACTCGGCCGAGGGGCATTTGGTACTCGGGCGGATGGCTTTCGTCACTTGGCCGAGTCGGGCTTCTGGGGTAGACTGACGGATTACAGTAAGTTGGACATTTTGGCTTGCCGTCGTCTGGGTGCCACTCGGGCGGACGGAGTCTCCGCACTCGGCCGAGTCGGCGTGCGATGCTCGGCCGAGTGCACGCTGATACATCTTTGTTGCGTGTCTGATCTGGCCAGCCGAGCGGGGTCTCAATGCTCGGCCGAGTGACTCCTTCACTCGGCCGAGTGGCATGCTGAAAATGCCCAATCTTCATCTTTTCGCTCCCCCGTCGCTCCTACGACGTTCTTTCTTCTTCCACTCCTCTTCCATTGCAGAATAACCCTCAAAAGGGCCATGGTTGACACTCCGGAGTGGGTGCAAATCCTCTTGATCTCACAATCGATCCAAATCGCTCCATATTTCCTGAAATACGACAAAAACAAGAAATAGTGAAAAGTATCGTAATATTGTCGAATAATCGTGAAAAGCGTGATATGGGCGATCAAAACGGTATGCAAATATGCAAAAAAAGGGTGTAAAATATGGAGTGATCAGTATCTTTGACATTTGGTGAACCTTTAGCTAGGCTTACCCTGATCTCTTTTTCCTTCGTAGGTGGAGACGTGATGCGAGGGCCGGAGGAGATGTCGGGATCGGCAGGAGTCCCTGTCACGGAGGACACTGGTCCTTGCGAGAAAGGCAAGGGGGTGGCGCGTGAAGTAGGATCCCGTGAACGGGGAGGCGAGGTCTCCCGTGGGGAGAGAGCGCACCCGGGACCAAGGGCGGCCGAATCAGGTATCTCTACCGGTGGGACCGGCGATTATCTCCATGCAGGCTCGTCCGCGCGGGAGGTAGGTCCCTCCGTCCCGCCGGGGGTATCGGAGGTGGTCGAGCCTCGCAAGGCGCGCTTGGTTCAGAAGTGGCCATACGGGATCCCTTCGTGGGATATGGGGAGGTCGATGAGCCCGAGTTGTGAGGGTGCCCTCATTCATTTCAAGAGGACTCAAGAGGAAGTCGAGGCGTTTCCGGATGACCGACTCCATAAGTTGCCTTTTCGAGTGGGCCGTGACGAGTCAATTTTCGAGGACGCCGGGGGTGGCAGCGCGCCTCACAGAGTATTGCATGTTACCATGAGACCACGAATCCTTGACTCGCGTGGGGGCGGAACGGTTGTGCGGCTCTGCTGTATGGCACGTCGTGCAGGTAAGCCGGTTCCCTCGTCTCGCCCTTAGGCTTTCTTTACTCGTGCCCCGCTAATTCGGGTCTTTTGTAGATGGTTACGGACATGGTAGCCCTGTGGGGTCGCACTCCTGTGGCCGCCACCAGAGTGGCTCTTGAGATAGCGAGGGCGAACCTCGTCAAGGTCAAGGTGAAGCTGAGGGACATGGAAGCGGAGCTGGAGAAG
>JAULAV010007781.1:0-19462 GCA_030789695.1 Scilla litardierei | reverse complement strand
TCGTTGCCTCCAAACCTGCCCTCTGGCCTCTCATAAAAGTCTCTGTATCCCCCACATGTGCCTACTGTGCGTCCCTCCGGTCGGTGGGACGGTGGCTGCCACCTTCCGTCGTCAAATCGATGGTCAGGAGGGTCTCGATAACCTTCGTCGTAGTCTCTGTGCTCCTGAAATCCCCCGGGCCCCAATTCCTCCTCGAAGTCTCGTGCCGAAACCTCCCGACGCGGCTGTCCGTCGCGAAAAGGCTGAAAACCGCCGCCTGTGCCTCGAAATCTGCGCGCGCATGTCTGCTCAGGTTGGCGGGGCCGCGGCCTGCCTGGGACAGGGTCGCCGGCCCCGCCCGAGGGCCCTGGGGGCCCCAGCGGCCCCTCGTGGGTCGAGGGGGTCGCCGGCCCCCCTGGGGGCTTCGTCGCCCCTGGGCGAACCCAGGGGAGGCCGTCGCCTCCTCTGCGGCTCTCCTGGAGGGCGGCGGGGCCCTGTGGGGCTGCCGCGGCCCTCCCTCGTCTTCGCGCGCCTTTCTATGGGCTTAGGTGAAGCCGCCGGCCCCTCCTTGCGCTTCCACCGCCTTTCGCATCACTTCTTCTCGATAGTCGACCTTCCATGGCTCCTCTTCCTCATATTTGACAAATTCCTCCACCAAAAAGTCGTTTTTCGGGTCAAAAATCTCAACTTTCTCCTTCTCATTGCCTAAAGGGGCGCCTTTCCTGCTGATTTAGGGCTCCCCTCTCCTTTATTGTTCGTCGCCAATTGATGTAGGGTTCCCATCAATTGCACGAATTGTTCATCGTGCTTTGCTTGATTTGCCGTTAATTGGTTGATGGAAACCGTCAACCTTGCCATGGATTCATCGTTTGTCGCCAACGATTTCTTGATCCTGTCGATCTCGCTTGTAAATTTCACCTCCAAAGCCTCAATTTTGTCTTGCGATCTCGTCGTAGCCGCCATCGATTGTCACGTGCTCTGATACCAAATTATTACGATTTCTCAAATCTGAAATTAAATCAAACAAAAACAGCGAATAAAGAAGATAAATGGCTACAATAAAGGGGCAACCACCCTCCCAAGACGTCGGTAAGTGAGGACGTCCGCACTCTTCTAGATCTACCTAAGAACTCTCGAAGAATTCTCTCAAAATATCAATAATCAAGCATGCCTACAAATGACGGCTAGCCCTAGTTTAAATAAGAAAAATCCTCTCCTAACACTAAAAATAAGAAAAAGACCAAAAGGCCCTTAAGTCGGCCTCCACCCTTGCGCATGTGGCTTGGGCGCCGGCTCGGGACCCCCTCTCAGGCCGCAGGTCTAACAAGAACATACCAAGGGATATCAATGATGTATCTAGGGTTTCATTTGTGATCATTTCTGACAACATCCAATGTAATCCTTCACCAAAAATAGACCACTCTTCTTAGCTTGCACTAACATAAAAGTACTTCTCATCGCTTATTTTGCAGTAAGCGAAGAAATCTTCAATACATATCATCCCATCTTTATATCTATGACGACATTCAAATCAGTCAAAAGTGAAGACATCATTGTATCTATTAAGCTAATTTCTAAATATGTAGTCCTTATAAAGATCCATAGATTTATGCACAAAAGTAGCACAATATATTTATAAATATTCCAAACTCCAATGTAGCCCAAAATCATGGCTTATTTATTATGGTTTAAATCCGGCTTTGAATGGCTCAAAAATCAGCCTCATATTAACAATGTAGCCCAAAATTGACAAAAATATCAGATTAGGTATGATCTTCTGGAAAATGGGCCAGATCATCTGAATTAATCTAGATTCGGGTTGGATCATGTTAAATATTAGGTCAATTTCTAATTTGAATTTGAATCGGAGCTCCTTCAAAATGGGGCAGGTTCAAACAAAGTTTGATTCCGATTCAAATCTGATTCAATTGATGCAATGGTTACTGCTGCTAATAACATAGATGATTTGCACGAAGACTTTTACAGCAATCTGATGTGGACCCGCATCCGCAAACCACAAGGGCCGGCGGCTACATGGGTGGGACCCACCCACGTTTAGTGACATACGTGCGGCGTATGAGGGTTAGTCTAGGGGTATTCTAGTCTTTGTGGACTAGATTAGTAATTCCCCGCTTTTTCTATTTATTAGGGCTAGCCGTCTTTTATTTCTTTCATGCTTGATTTGTGAAAATACTTTGAGTTATCAATTGTGAGGGTTTTTAGGCTTTGATCCGTTCATTCAAAGCTAGGAGATAGGGCTTCGTCTCGAAAGAGGCCTAATTTATCTATTGTTCTTCGTCCCAAATCTTATAAAAATTCCACTTTTTATATTTTCCTCTTTTAAAAATCTGAACTTTATTGATTCGATCCACCGGATCGTATCAAATTGGTATCAGAGCCCTAGATCCAAATGGCGGTGAGCACTAGATCGAAGGCGGATGCGGTCGAAGAGAAGATTCAAGGGCTACGGGAGGATCTCAACCGGGAGATCGAAGAACGCTTCGAAGGATTGAAGAAAACAATGGGGGAATCACTCAATGATTACGCCCATTCACAAGAAGACATTCAAATCGAGCTTCGGGGGATGAGGACGGATGCCGCGCAACAAGGACGTGATCTCCGAGAATTGAAAGAGATGATACAAGCCCTCGCGGTGGCGAAAGGGGGAGATCGATGCAAGGGGATCCAAGAGGGGGGAGATTCTACCCTAGAATCGGCCTTCCTAGGGCACACGCAGTCGACGGCAGGCTTCCCACATCAAGGCGACGGCGCGGAAGGGTCAAATCAGGGCACGGCAGGCCCTATCGGGCCTGCCCAAGAGCCGGCGGCCCCACCCAGGCATCCCCAGGCTTGGGCGAGGCCGCCCGGTCATCCGGGGGTCACGGCGCCCCCGACGAGCCCTCCCAGGCCTTCCCAGGCCTGGGCGAGCCCGCCGGGGCCACCAAAACCCCCGGCGGGCCGTGGGTGCAGGCGGCACCCCCGCCAGGGCCGCGGGGGGTGCGGCACCCCCATCCAGGGGTGCAGGAGGCGGCGGGGGCCCATTTAAGGGTCCGGCAAGTTGGGCCGGGCCTTCCCAGGGCCCGGCGGGTTGGGCCGCCCCTCCTGGGGGCCCGACGACTACTCCTCGACCATTTGGGGGTGTGGCTGGGTTCGTATCCCATCATGGGGGAACCCCAGGGACAATAGGAGGCGGATGGGCCTCCGGGGCAGCGATTGGGACCCCGACGGGCCAATTTTGGAGGACGGAGACCACCTCACCTGGGCCAAGGCCCAACTTTGCACGACCACCAGAGTTTCCCGGGCATTACTACCAGCCCGAGGCGTGGGAAAGACCCGCATGGCCAGAGGAGAGGTACGGAGATGACGGGGGAGGACCGGTTAAGGCAGTCGGCGGAGGATTCGGCCGTGGGGGTGACCGCGGGAGAGATGGTGGACCTCAGGGAGACATCAATGCAGATCGCCGCCTTATGTGGCTGAAGATGCCGATTTTTGACGGCACGGATCCGGATGGGTGGATCTACCGGGCGGAGCGTTACTTCCAGGTGATGCGGCTAACGGAGGAGGAGGTTCTGAGGGCCATCGGAATCTACTTCGAGGGCAAGGCGTTGACCTGGTACAGATGGAAGGTGGCGCGGACCCCCTTTCGCACTTGGGAGGAGCTGTCCGCACTGATACTAGACCGGTTCCAGGATACTCCAGGGGGAGATTTCTACGAGCAGTTATCTGCTCTGAGGCAGGAGGGAACGGTCAGGGATTATGTAGAGAAGTTCGAGATGCTGAATAATAGGGTGAAGGGGGTGACCGACGAGGTGATGATCGGGAATTTCATGAGGGGACTGAAGCCCTCCATACGAGCAGAGCTGAGGATGCAGAGCCCGGGGACACTGGAGGATGTCATTCGCCTGGCCCACAAGGCGGAGGAGAAGCATGCGGAGGAGAGGAGCACTCGGGGAACTTGGGGAGCCCAGAGCCAACGTAGTCAGACGGCACCGGTCCCACCTCCGGGGGTTACAGTAGCACAAGGGGACGCGGAAATGAAGAAAGAGGAAAACCGACCAGTGATCCCTGGTAGGCGGATGACTGAGGCTGATATGAGGGCAAGGCGTGCCGCAGGCCTCTGTTTCAGATGCGATGAGAAGTTCAGTCCCGGTCATCGATGTGCGAGCAGGCTGATGCAGATCGTGATAATGCCGGACGAGGGGGAGTATGCAGAGGAGAGAGCCAGTGATGACGGAAGAGAGCGAGGTTGAGCACGCACATCTGGATGTAGCGGAGGTGTCCCTGAACTCTTTGGTAGGGGTAACCACGAACCATACCATGAAGTTGTCAGGGCGATTGGACGACGCGCCGGTGACGGTACTCATAGACAGTGGGGCTACCCACAACTTCATCTCTCGACATTTGGTGGATCGTCATAGGTTACAGGTGAGCACCTTGGAGACGTTTACGGTCCTCTCCGGGACAGGAAGGAGGGAGGGAGGAGACCAGTGGGATGTGCAAGGGGCTGAGTCTGACCTTACAAGGAGTGCAGATCGTGGAAGACTTCTTGCCCCTAGAGTTGGACAATATCGATGTGATTTTGGGCGTGCAGTGGCTGAGGGGGTTAGGCGAGGTGAAGATGAATTGGAAGCAGCTTAGGATGGAATTCCAGGAGGGGGGTCGCACGGTGGTTCTGACAGGTGACCTTAGCCTCTGTTTTCCCTCGGGTGCCTTCAAAGCCAGATCTCCACCTTGAGGACAAGGTGGCTCTTTTAGGGGGCGGTATTGATGCGGACCCGCATCCGCAAACCCCAAGGGCTGGCGGCTACATGGGTGGGACCCACCCACTTTTAGTGACCTACGTGCGGCGTAGGAGGGTTAGTCTAGGGGTATTCTAGTCTTTGTGGACTAGATTAGTAATTCCCCGATTTTTCTATTTATTAGGGCTAGCCGTCTTTTATTTCTTTCATGCTTGATTTGTGAAAACACTTTGAGTTATCAATTGTGAGTGTTTTTAGGCTTTGATCCGTTCATTCAAAGCTAGGAGATAGGGCTTCGTCTCGAAAGAGGCCCAATTTATCTATTGTTCTTCGTCCCAAATCTTATAAAAATTCCACTTTTTATATTTTCCTCTTTTAAAAATCTGAACTTTATTGATTCGATCCACCGGATCGTATCACAATCTTTATTAGTTATTAATTACGTTAGAGATAACACAATAACAATAATTTCTCGGCTTCCTTTAATCCTAAGATAAAAGAAGTAATGTCTATTGTCTGGCTAGTATATATTTGCAAAATCTTAATGTAAGGCTCATCATCTATTCTTACAGGCATGTGCATTAAATCCCACATACCCCCACATAAATACATACAAACGCACATAGAAACATGACATGTACAACACACACAAACATGCACACATGTTTCTAATGACATTAGATCTTAGGTTACCCATGGAATAGATTAGATCAATGTGATTGCTTTTTATATTAAAATATAACATTCATTTGCTATAGTTTTAAAATCAGCATGTTCACAACTTTTGCCAGCAAAATATAGTCTTTAATGTCCAAAGAAAGTAGACATCATTACCTGAAATGAGTATAAAATAAAACTGTGGGAAGCATTAGAAAATGAACAAAATAAGTGACCATGAAGTATAACTACAAGTGAATGTAGTTGGTCTCACATGTGGATCCAACCCACTAATTATAGAGGGAGAGATGTGCTATAATATTAATGAATAGAGATGGGTTCTAATTTTCTTGGAATTCAGATTAGGTTGCAATTTTAAGTTGACGAGTATTATGTTCATTGAATTCTAATTAGATAGAGATTTTAAGTTTTCATTACTACTTAAAATGGAATTATAACCTGATCAATTTCCTTTTTGTCTCTTAATTAGTTATTTATTTATTAAGTCAAATTCTCATGCATTTATGTTAACCAGCCTTTGTGCTTATGATAGTCGAGATATTGTAAATTGAGGACATGCTGGAGTAGGGTCTGATATGTCACATGTGTGAACACAGATACTTCATGATAGAGATGTTATGATATAGAGCTAAGAAAACTATCCAAATGACGTGATAAAAATTCAGCTGGATGATACGATTTATCAACAGTTTCCTGGCCAAGGAAACCATAAACGAGAGGGGCACCCAGAGAATGTGATAGGTCAGTGAAGGGTACATCATACTAGCTTAAGAACGCGATAAGGAGTATCAGATTTTGTTTTTTCAAAATAATATAATGGTGAGAATTAAGCATCTTGACACTATGATTGTTGCAAGGAAAAGAAGATATTTTGTCTAGTTGTGTCAAGGCAAAAATATCCAAAAGATAACAAATGGGCCATTCTATCGTCAAAATGCAATCTTATCTATTCTAATGGGCTTTTCTATAGTTATTCCAGACCGCATAAAGTCATTCATTTCTAATATTGACCAATATGCATTTCCAAATATATAAGTACTATCATATTTTGCATACCAACATAAATTAGCAAGCTTTTTAAAGAGCAGGTGCTATAATTGGGTGAATGGTCAATAAATTTTATGAGTTATTGTCATCAAAGATAATTATTTGCATTTACAATAAGGTAATAGTAGGAGAAATAAGAATCATTACCTTAGTGGAAGCTTTGCATCTCATGATTTGGTATACATGCAGCCTGGATCACGTTCTGTGATAGAAGCCATGACAAATGAAGTTTCAGCAGGCAATGTAGATTCAGTTTTCCATATTGGGGACATAAGCTATGCAACAGGATTCTTGGTAGAGTGGGATTTTTTTCTGAATCTTATCACCCCAGTAGCCTCCCATATTTCCTACATGACAGCTATAGGCAATCATGAAAGGTATGCCTCTGAGTTTTAAATAATTGTATGATTATTAATTAGCGGAACAATCATTACCGGTTAATCAGTTAAGTTAATAATAGAAGCTTCTACTATTTTAAAAACATGTGCCAAGAATCATATTAAAGAACGTTATCAAAACAAGCAATGCAACTCACACATAACATGTTAACATCAACTTCAGAGATTATGGGGACTCTGGGTCTGTATATCAAACACCAGACTCTGGTGGAGAGTGTGGAGTAGCATACGAAAGATACTTTCCAATGCCCACAAGTGCAAGCGACAAGCCTTGGTACTCAATTGAGCTAGCCAGTGTCCACTTCACTGTAATATCTACAGAGCATGCATGGGATGAGAATTCAGAGCAGGTAGGTCAACTTATCATTTATCTCATGCTTTCGCTAGAGTTTATCTTTCATCTACAAAAGATGACTTGCAAGGAGACTTTTACAGTATGCATGGATCAAAAAAGATTTGACATCAGTTGATCGAGCAAGAACACCATGGATAATTTTTATGGGGTAACTATATTTACTTCCTCTACCCTTTTAGATATTCTTAAGTTGATACATATACCTTTTCTCTATTTTTTGTCTCATTATTTATAAGATGGTTTGAACATTGTGCTAATGTTAGGAAAAGCATTGTTCATGCTACCATTGTTAAATTCTTCCCAACAAAAGTAGTAGTGCGGAGCATAATGGTTATTACATTTGACGAGTAGTTCAAAATATAAGTCAAGGTTAAACTACCAATTTATGAAATGACACTGACACCAGAAACTTGATAGATGCTGCCAATGTAAGTAGCATGTGTACTCCTATCATGAAGATGTACCCGTACCAAACACATCGAGTTCTCGTGTTCATGTAAACTACTATATAGATGATGTTTAAGAGCCAAGGACTATTCTTTTTTCTTAAGTTATAATAATGTATGGTAGATTGTAATAACTGTATGTATTATATGAATACAAATATGTCTGTAGTTTTGGATGAATGGACATGTTTATGTATGAGTGTACATGCAGACACACTCTTTCATTGTAGAACATATTTTAGTGTCTTGTTATTGTGACCCCATGTCTTACATTTCAGGGAATTGTGCATCATACATGTGCCTATGGTGTGTTAATATCCCATGTCCATGGTCATGCTTTCTAGAACTTAACTAAATTATGCATTTAACAATTATAGTTATTGATGTCATCTTTTATGTTTTGTTTGTTGTGTGTATGAGTGTAAAAATTGATATAATATTTCATTAAAACGTGTCCTTGTACCCTCACTTTTACAAATTTCCCGTTTCTCGTGTTTGTATCCGTACCCGCATCCATACCTCCATCCGAAGCCATAGAAATGTCTAGCTACATAGATGCCAATTACACCTAGTCATTAGGATTCGAATCTGACATAACATAATGCTCCTTCAAAATATAATATAGCTTTGTTACTATAATTACAAATCCATCACCCCAAACTGACATTGAATGACATTGACCAACATAACAACACCTTTTTATTTTGTAAAAAATGTTTTTACAATTTAATCCAATGCACCTTTAATGGCATTATCTTCATAAAATATGCACAAGATAACTGGTATTTTCCAATGACACATCTTCATTAAATAATTGATATTAAATAAATATCATATCTTTTAATAGTAAATGATTTAATAAATCAAGATACTTATTGATCAGAATCTAGCTTCGATCAGATTTACTCTTTTGGGTTTGAGTTGGTTTAGACTTGGTTTTTGAGTGTTTTCGAATTTTTTTATTTGAATCCTCTTAGTATTCTTTTTAGGTAGGGGTGACCATTTTGCTGTTTGAACTGATCAAACCAATTGAACTGGACCGAACAATGAAATTCGGTTTGGTTTCTAAGTCAAGATCGGTTTGGTCTAGTTCCAATATCTTAAGCAATTTTGGTTCCAGTTTAGTCCTAAATTGAACCGAACTGTTAACTTGGTTTGTGTTAATTATATAAGCCCAACTAATAAACCAATATAAGAAGCGTAACATTAACTTAACCATTTACCTTCTCGCTCTAATTTCTCATTCTCTAAGTTTCCTCCATTTCTCGATCTTAGGCTTCCACACCTAGATCAAACCCTTGGTCTAATTTTTTTTGTTTTCATCTACAATCGATGTCCCCCCCACCCAAAAAAAAAAAACTTAATCTCTCATCTTAACTAATATTCCTTAGACCAAAATCGAAGTACAAATCATACAGAGCATGTTGCCTTGTCCAGATTTCCATCGTTGGTTTGCCCATAATTGCTCATCAGTCTGCTCACATCTTGATTATCGTTAGTCTCTCAACCATGCATGAAGCAGCCACAAGCTCGAGCTTGCCAGTGCCGATGAAAACCACCTTAAATGGAACTGAATATCAATCAAATTGTCTAAATTTTAGAATGAGCCCCCTTTAAATTTTTTAGCTGTCAATGGATAATTTGGTTCATGAACTGAATGCAAGTATTTTAGAAGTGGTATAAGTGGAAAGTTTGTGAACTTATAAGACACCAATTATACAATTGTTTTTTCTTGTTGCAATCAATCTAATTTAATGTAAAATGTTAAAGTTTACTTGGTTTAATACTTGTTTATCAATACAATGACGATGAACTTTATTTATGATTTTATTTGGGTACAATGGCAGTTTTAGCTAATGACATAAGAAGACATCATCTTTCCACCCATTTTTTGTATGTTTTTCTCTTTTTTCATTTTCGATTTTTAACAAGTAGACTGCACATTTTAGGCCTAAAATACATTAAAATTCCTAATGGGCTCATGCCCAAGCCGTTTAAACCTGACCAAACCAAACCACACCACTGGTTCGGTTCAGGACCCGTTTGATCTTTGAACTGGTCCAGTTTCGACCGGTTTTATAAAAACCAATTTTGATACAGATTAATGTTTTTTTGCTAAAAAATGACCAAACCCATCTGTGCTCACCCATATTTAAAGCCTTTTGAGGTTTCTTTTAAAGACAAGTCTTTTATTTTATTTTATTTAGTGACTGAGTCATGTTAGTAGTCTAGTATGTGTCTAAATAATACAATTCATTTTGCATGGGTATGCAGTTGTACTTTTTATTATGAAATATTGAATAATGAAAAATTGAGTTTGTAAACTCTATAGCTCATGAATAGGATATCATCCTTTGAATCCTTTGCATACGAGATGCGAGAGTGGGTGAGCGAGTCTCATAGGTGTGAGGCCTAAACCTTTATCTACTTCTATCAAATCATTAATTCTGTTAGCAATTTTTCTCCAAATTCATAGACCTTTTCCATCACATACCCTCATCTCTTATGTTCCACATTAGATTTAGTTCAGGGTTGAATTCTTGTTTTTCCACATCATCTTCAGCTTTTTTATCATTTCGTTCTTTCTTCTCTCTTTAATTTTTAAAAGATATCTAAAAAAATCTCTCTTTGATTTCAGTTCAGCAAAAATTGAAAATCACAAAAATTATTGTTTTGTTTCTTTTGCCTTCAAGTAGAAATAGTATATATAATTGCTTCTTTTGCATTATAGTTACTCATGTTGCATGCTTTTATAAAACATAGGATCTAACATGGCTGAAGGGTTATTACAATGTATAGAAAGTTGACTTCAAAAATTAATCTTGGATATTAAAGCTGATATTAAACCTGATATGAAACGTAGCAAGGACCTTATGGAAACATTAAAGAACAGATTTAGAGACGAATGTATCCATGATGATGAGACACAACATAGGAAGGTGGCTACGCTAATAGAACACATTAATATAGAAATAATAGAGATCAAAACAATATGCAATGTAATGAGATTTTGATGATAATAAAGAAAGATACAAGCAAGATACCATTATATATAGGATCAATATGGACACTCACACTTTTGATGACATCTATGACCCTCAATTTTTTTCAAATTGGTTAACAAGGATGAACACTTCTTTAAATGAAATCATTGTCTAACGATCGCATGGTTTAATTTATTAAGTTGAAATATGTAGGGTTTACCATGATTTTTTGAACTTTCTATACAGAGACGTCATAATAGAGAGCTTCTAACCCATGTACTGGTATGAACTGATATAAGGTCAAGCGCAAAAAGAAGTATCCATAAGAGCAAATCTTAGGCATAAGATGCTTTCACGTAATATGAAATGGTTCAATATGCCGTTAACTTTAAACTTAGAATCAATAAAATATCTTATATATATAGAAAGCATACTTTTTAAACCCGGCATGTAACTAAGAAGTTATTTGAAGACATGACTAAATCTAGAATCATGACTGATAAAGAATTTAATTGAAAAAACTAAGATTAGAGAATCATCACATCAAATCTAAAAGTGATAGAATGTTTCAAATGTCATGGTTATGAACGTTTTTCCCATTAGTGTCTCAACAAGAGCTTTCATGTTGGAAAAATTTACTGTTAAGATGGAATAGTTAAGGATGTGTATGTTTCATATAAGGATACTAGTGATGTAAATGAGAAGAGCGTGAGTGCATGTCGTTAGATATTTAGCTATCATACCTGAAGTGAGTAATTAGCGAAGGACGAATGCTTCCATTACCAATGTTAAGATTGGAGATATATCTTTTTCAAGTGGTGATTGATAGAGGTAATTGTATTAATTTAGTCAAGTCAGCCTTAGAGAAGATAAGACTAAAAGCTGAATATAACATTTAGCCATATAACATTGCACAAGTGGATGAGACTTTGCATATTGTTACACATCCTTGGTTAGAGCCTATCTAGTTTTTGAGTTATCAAGATTGCATCTGATATGACATTTAACCATAGATACTACACACATCCTATTAAGTAGGCCATGACTATATGACAAAGATGGTTCACATTCTGAGAGAGGACATACTATTTCTATTTGATGGTAAAAGACTGTGTTAACTCCTATCCGATCTAAATTTGTATTGATGATTAAGAAACGGGGCTAATCATTAACTAGTCACATTCATAATCACTTCACCTCGTTGTCCCAAGTTCCTTATAGTTATGCATTAATATAGACATAGTGCATTCCTCAAGTATCATGGCATATCATCTGAACGATTTGCATTTCGAAACTTGCAAAAAAATTACCGTAACCATAATACTCATAAATATATTGTAGTTAGATAGAAAATTGTAGTTAAGTATGACGAGATAATTAGATTTTGTTCGAAGAGAATTGTTTTTAACAAGGAGAATGGTATTGGTCGAAACTTATAGGGTTCGCCCGTTTTGTATCATTATCGGTGGGAAATGATACGAAACTGGATGAATATTCCGGTTTCGGTTGGAACATTGCTGTTCCGACCATTCGTCCAAAACAGGCCGAAACTGAAGTTCTGACCGAAACCGAAGAAGTAAAAAATTGAAGCGAGATAAGAGAAAGAACAAGAAAAGAAGAAGAAGAAGATGCTCCATACCAATAAAAAAGTAAAAGAAGAAGAACAAGAAAAGGAAGAGAAAGATGAAGAGGAAGATGAGATAGAAACATAACTGGGCGTTCGAGAGCCGCCTCCTGCCGATATCCGTCGCCTCGTGAGGAAGATGAGGAGCCGCCCTTTCAATTAGGGCTGGCTCCCGTTGTGAGTTTTGAGAGCAGTAGTTGGTCACATTACACATTTATACCCACATCATTTATTTATAAGTTTGCCACTATCTGATGCCAAGACTAGAAATAATACAATTGAAGATGACTCACTAAAAGCTCTCTGCTAACCCGGTTCCATTTATTTACAGGTTTGACATTATCTTTTACAAAATGTGATATAATTAGCAAAATGTGTAATGTGAATAGCAACAATCAACTCTAATATTTGTTATTATTTAGTATTTAAGAGTATTTGATATGTTTTAAGTATTTGAAACTACCGATACAAACGAAATGAAACTTAACTCTGAAACCATCGAAACGAGCAAAACCCAATCGAAACCTAAAATTTCCGAAGGACCAAAACCGAAACCAAAACCAAAACCGTTAACCTTAGTTTTAAACAACCTATAATGATGCTTTGCATGCATCATATATGTTTTTGATAAGTTCGACCAAGGATTGATTACAATATAATCAACTTAATATTTCAAAGGAATTTGATGATAGTTATTGCTGCTATTTGCTTGCAGCATTGATTTGTCATCTACCATTCGTGTTATCATGGAGATGAATGCTTAATTCTTCCAGGAAGTGTTCCAAATATTGCTCCGATATCCATAATATCGAACACAATTGCGATTCTTTAAAATGTCTGCTATCGATTTAAACCTTTCGTATCGGTTTCTGATATTAAACTCATTTGTGGTTAATATCGGATATCGGTCGAGATTTCGGCCGCTATTGCGGCTTCAAATATTGGCTGATATTTTTTATTTTTTCGTTAATAGGCCTCAGTTAAATTAAATCAGATCCAATTATCAAGACCTGCCACAATAACATCATAAAGCATTTAAATAGTTTTTACCTAATTTTATTAGATTTTTCAAACCTAATTTTGTTCAATCGCCTCGTTTTGGACGCAACGATGTCTCCACAACTCTCTTTTTGTTAGCTTGACATTAAAATTTATGATGTATATTAACTATACAGTCTATATTACATCTTTAGAGATCCAAAATTTAAGACTTAATAATACTTGTTGATGATCCTAGCTGCTGTGAAGAGGGTATAGAAATGTTGAATATCATATTCTCTTTTGGTATTAACGATCTATAACTAATTTCAAATATTATTTTTTCCTGCAATCTATGATGCAATTTTAGATATGTTGTTCTGAATTTTTTGGTAATATTGTGCTCTATCATATCATAGTTTTTAAATGCAATGTGCTGATTTTTGGTATTTTATGTGTTCTGATAGCTCAGTTCATACCTTGTGTATTTTAGAGTCTTGTGATGGATCAGTTCCTTATCAATTGTAGTTTAATGCAATGTATTAAGATAATCATACCATAAACATGCTTCAATGTGTGTTTATATAGTATATATATATATAATTAAATAAAAACATCGAATGCATATGATACTATGTTTAGCATCTAATATGACTCTCCAATATTTAATCTATATACCTGATATCCCTATCCAATATCATATTTTTCAAGCCGATACGAGATCGATATCCATTATTTAGAACACTACTTCGAGTCAATGCTCTTTTTTGTCGTCATTCACCAGGAGGTGAATTTTCAAATCTTTTCACCAGGAGGTGAATTTTCAAACCGAAAAGAATGATGTAAATCTAGATTGGATCAGATTTTGTCTTTTTTGAGTTTGAGTCTATGTAGACTTTTGGTTTATTAAATCCTTTTGTATCTCTTTATTAAGTTCTTTTGGTATTTTGCTTAAGGCTTTTTGAGTTTCATATTAAGAAAGTCTTTTATCTCATTTTATTTTAGAGCCTAAGTCATATTAGGCATACAAGAATAAGTCTAAATAGGATGATTTTTCTTTTGCTTTAAATATGAGCCAGTAGTTGAATCTTTTATTATAAAAGATTGAATAATCTCTATGGTTTGCGAGAAACCAATCATTTGCATCTTTTGCATGCAAGATGTGAGAATGGATTAGCAAGTCGCTTGAGTTCAAGGCTAGAATATTTGTTTTTTTTCATATTAAATTTCTACTTCTTTTTGCAATTTCTTCCCTAAATCCAAAATTTTCTTCCACTACAAACCCTAATCATCAACTGCCCTCCCAAGAAATAAATCGAAATGCTTAGCTACAATTGTGTATGAATTATCATGTTTTTACATGCTTAGCTACAATTGTGTACGAATTATCATGTGTTTACATGTGTGTTTTTACAAGCAAAGACGTCAACTTTACAAAGTTTACATTGCGCATTTGATGACAACATTACTATAGACATGTTTATTTATTTCATTTATCTTTACTAAATAAGGTTGGCAACCGCTATAATGTCTGTAATATAGCAGAGAAAATTTGTCTAAGCATGTTAGTTGATTGCCGTAAACCCTTCACCCATCCCATCACATTGAGTGTACTAAGGATGCTTAAAATTCCACATCATATTACTGGCAATAAAAATAATGAGTTTGTTTACATAAAACATTTTCATTTTTACCTCACCTTGTGGTCGACAGTTAAAAGGTTAAAAAGTCATTCTCATCTACAATATGACACATGTTTGCCATCATGTAACTAACACATCATACAGACCATGAAGGACCATATCCCCATAATATCTATGAATTGCATATGTTAAAGCATTATATCACCTCTCAACCCTCACCGCAATGATGTTGCTTTGTTTTGATGACTATAAGATGGTACCTAAATTGAGGAGTGACATTATAAAATTTGGATTAATAAATAAATAGCAGTATACGAAAAATCAAGTTTTGGCCCAAAAAAGGAAAAAACTTCTACCACTAGGTTTATGGAGTATAAAATTGTAATATTCAACCTTCGCCATATTTTCAATTTTGGCGTAGGGTAGGGGTTTAAGGTTCTATTTACCATTGCTTTAAAAGTATTTTTATAATTTTCTAAAGTAGATAAGTGCTTTTTTGAAAAAAAAATAAATGTTTGGTAATCATTTTGGAAAAAGTTCTTTTAAAAGCAGCAAAGTCAAAAGCTACTTTTTTGGATAAGTCCTATTTCAAAAACCTTATCCAAACATTCTCCCAAGTTTATTAGAATTTTATTCACATATTTTTAATTGAAATGTTTATTTTTTTGACATGTGCTTAGATTTTTAAATTACCAAACATATAATTTATCTAAAAAAAACTCTTTTAAAAAGTACTTTTGGATAAGTCCTATTTCAAAAAGATTTTTATAAAAACAAAAGAAATGGCAAATACAACCTAAATGGCATCAGATGGACCCAAGTTCAAAGCTCACTGGGCATGCATTAAGGGGGGAACAAGGGGGAGCAAGGGAGGACAGGGGGATGAGAGGAATTGGCATACTGCTCAGCATATTACTAGTTGTCTAGTGGTGCCCTTACAAAGAATTACAACTTGGCAAAGTGCTCTTATGTTCATGCAAGATGTTTTGTCCTTAGTTGAAGATTCATATGCTTCAGTATGCAAAAAATCCGGGGTTCAGATCGGGTTCATGCATAGCTACAAACAAATGAATAAATAAATTTTCAAAACTAATAGAATGTCATATATAAGAAATAGTTCACCGCTATCTAAATACATGTATACAATAAATACAATACAGTTAACGTAAAATGGTAGCTTCGCCTTAGTTTTACAAGGGTAACAGGTGTGCACAGTGGTAATTAATTACTGCCAACATAGAAACGTAAAGATTCATGTTGAGAAGGGGCCTAGAGGGTAGGGTTGTTGCTGAAAAGATATATGAAGTATGTTAGTTTAAAAACATTACTTGGAAAATAATTCTCTATGATTGATGCATTTATGTTCAACAGCTCAAACTGGGAATGAAGCAATAATGAAAGTTAGGAAAGGTCCAAATATTTGCATTATAGAAGAATCATAGATGTTGGTTTGCAACTTGTGAGATGTGATCATGTCAAAAAATCATTACAAGTGTTGAACTGAATGTTATTTTCTATTTCTCTTTAGTTTAGTTCATACATATCTTACTGATACGTTCATTTGTAATCCTTAACTTTGAAATTTTTAGCAACATTACTTTTATATATTTGTATCATATGACAAATTCACTAGTACTTATTGTCTAATTCTTTTACTTTTTACTTTTCGTTGTTTGAATGTTTTCCATGGCAGGCATAGACCAATGTATTCAACTCATGCCGGGTTATTTAATCTACATGTGGATCCTAAATTTGTTAAATCTGTTGAGCCGCTCCTTATGGACAACAAGGTGAATCTAAGGCAAAAATAAATGAATGAATTTATACAAAAAATAAACCATAAAGCTAAATTAATCAAAAAGCTAAACTCCTGCTTACATATTATTTGCCATGGATGGATATACGTTTTTGTGTACATCTTATTTACTTTATTTAATCCAATTAAGAGTTAAAAACATTTCAAAATATTGCATCATTTTCTTATTAATCAATGTAATTGCTTGAATCCTAAAGCTGAAGCAAAGTATTTATACAAAGAGAATAAGTGAAATATTTTCCTGCTTACTTTGTACATGCCATCACAATAGCTCAAATTTAAAAGATGGCAATAGAACTAAAAAGTACATCATTGTATCCTTTTGATGGCTAACAATATTACATGGTTAACGGTCAGGTGGATTTGGTTCTATTTGGCCATGTGCACAACTATGAGAGGACATGTGCAGTTTATCAAAATGAATGCAAAGGAATGCCAAGGAAAGACAAAGACGGTGTAGATACTTATGATAATAACAATTATACTGCTCCAGTTCATGCCATTATTGGAATGGCCGGTTTCAGCCTGGAAAAATTTCCAAGTAAAGTAAGTGACTTCTTCCCATGTACCCTTGATCATTTAGATAGCCTTAACTCTCAAAACTAGCTCATTTCTAAAGAATGTTTCTCCAAACCGACTTCAAAATTTTGATTTACTCACTTAAGATGTTAGTACTATCGTTATATTATGACAAATTATGGTTACTTTAACTAATTCGATGTTTGTACTAGTCAATTGGCTTCTAATAAATAGATTCGTTGGTACATATATTAGTCATGTATTAAACAAGGAATGACACTGCCCCAATTAACTAATTTAACTAGGTTTGGTCAGTGAAGTATCATCCATGAATCCCTAATATAGAGATTCATCAGTAAATTAATTAATTGGTACAGCATAAATCAAAGCAGATCTCCTTCTCTCACCTTCTAAAACAAGATAAACATTACTCATTATCTATAAAATTCTCACCCCATATACCTGCCATTTTTTGTATTTAATGTTGTAGGCTGAAAGTTGGAGCTTATCGCGGATTTCTGCATTTGGGTATGCAAGAATACATGCAACTAAACATGACCTACGGGTGGAGGTGAGTCCTACAAGTCAAATTGGCCTGGTCATATGTAGTCAATTCGCTCTTTTGAGCATCACCTTATCCTCTTTCATTATTTCACTGCAACATAAGATTATATTTTTCATAACCTGTTTCACCAAATAAGAATAGATAAATTATAATGTGATTGTGAGTTAAGATCATCATGAAAAAGGAATACACTTCAAAGTGCGATAAAGACTTTTATGAATTATGGAAAACAATAAATCTCTTTTATTATATTAGATGTTAACAAATAAATCAGTTTGAATGGTAAATCATAAACCATCTGAAAGTATAGAAACAGGATGAAGTATTATTTCCTTAAAAATTAATTTATATTGTTTTAGAACCAATCTGCCAAAAAGTACAATTTTAATCTTCACTCTTACGATGGTGCATGCTCATGCTTCCTAAATTTCAGAAACAAAAAAATAGTAAAAGAATTTCCATAGGAATAATTTTTTAAATATATCAATCTTAAATTACTAATAGCTACAATCATGAAGGAAACCTAAAATTGATTGGTCTGATCCGGACTATGAGATGAACTCAGAAAGGACTAGTTAATGCACAAGCATAACCAATGCAACATGTATACTTCCTATTCAAGGGAATGATGAGCAGGTAACAATACCTTCAAAACCCTCAAGAAAGACAGTAAACATTCGTTGCAACAAACAATAGATGTGTAATTATCTGTACATAAATTGTTTGATGTTCTTAGAGTTGAATGAGTTCATTGAACCTTAAGGTTACATGCCATCTTGTGTCAGGAGAAAGGTAATGCGCAGAGCCTGAATTCCTTAACTTGCAATGCCAGTGGCCAATGCCAAAATGGCAAATCCCTTCCCGTCACTAGCACCTCCCCCCATTTGTTTTTTTGGATGCACTTGGCACAATCTTGTGTTTCCTTACATGTGTGTTTGTTTATATGCAAGCACTGGTGTGAAGGTCAATGTTATTCATAAAGTTTAACTTAGAGATATAATCCAAAAATATCATTCTGATGGTGATGAAAGGGAGCACCTTCACTCATCATTCAGATATTATTTAAAATCATGAATCAAAATGCAAGAGTTTGTAACCACCAACCATTCTGTTCATCATTTGACAAAGTAATGAATGGCTTGTATACATTTGATTATGAAACTAAGGTGTTATGTGTTAAATAGTTTGTTTTCCTGTTCCACTTGAACTAATTTCCTACACACACAGAGAGTGGGGCTTCGTCCCTTCTTTTGGTTTACTTTTTATCTTCATATATTATAATAGTTTTTATTATAGATGGTTTATGCTTAAATGCTTCTAGAACATTATGGCCATTCTAATAGAACTAAGCATTAAATGGGCTTACTTATGGTTATAGTTCATAAATTTACACTCTCAAAGGAAGATGGACCCATTTATAACATATAAATTTATACACCTTTTACCATAACCAAGGAACATGCAGCAAGGCAAAGTTGAGTATAATTTACAAGATACTGTTTAGTTGGCCACATCAGATATAATGGTTATGAAAGATCTAAACTAGTCTAGTTAATCCCACAAATGAAACCATATATAACATAACTAAAAGATACACTAGCTAGTAAATATTTATATAGATAACATTTCTTCAAAATTTACAGAAAAAAGCAGCACACGTGAAGTATAAAATTAATTTTTATGCCAACTTT
>JAULAV010007780.1:0-26597 GCA_030789695.1 Scilla litardierei | reverse complement strand
TTTTTCTTCCCAGAATAAATGATAGCTTCTAATGAAATGATATAAAACAGTATTTATTCATTTTCTTTCTTTTTCTTTTCTTTTTCACATATGAGTATATACACACATTTTTTTTTCTTTTTTTAGAAGCTATACTTTTTCCTTTTTGGGTTTGGGAAGTGAGATGCGGTAAAGATAGCTATGGGGTGCAACCAACTGATATGTAGAGATATAAAAAGATATGTGGAGAGGGAAATATAGTAAGACTCTCGGTTCACTCATAAGAGGGTGCACAAAGGTTCGATAAAATAAAACCCTAACTAAACTCATAGATAGTACGGATATTTTCATTCCTCTAGATGAATACTGAAAAGGCATGCAATAAATAGTACCATAGCAGCAGGCATGCAATCAGAAGTGAATAAGATAAAAACAGATACTCCAAGTGTTCTAGTGATGCGTGAACCTGGGTGCGTTATCCAACATAGATCATACTAGATACTAATTCATGCATTTGATTTGCAATTCATTTTAGGCATTAAATCAGATAGATCAGCAAAAGAAATGCACGCATATATATAGTAAAACTAAAATTTACCCTAATAGCATGTCATCGAAAATGAGCATCGTAAAAGACTAATAAGGACATGAGAGATATCATCATGCGGATCATCCTTAGCAAATAAAGAGAAGAAGGTAGAGAAAAGAGGAAAATAAAGAAAAAGAGATGCATGCATGGTGAAAATATAAAACATGATGCAAAATGAGAAAAAAGAAAACGACGTGAAAAAGCGGTGGAAAAATGAAATAAAGACTGAAATAAGGAAGGAAAATGTAAAAGATAAAATCAAAAATAAAGCGGTAGCGCTCATTCACCAAGCTAAACCTAGCAGTGTCCTCACTGCTAAGAAAACACTCGTGAGCGGGAGATGATGCTAAAGGGGTGGGGTGGGTGGGGGAATAAAAATAAAAACTGTGCAGAAAGGAAATAAAATAAAAACATGAAATGATGCACCGCAGAATGAAATATGATGCATGTGTGGATCCTCCCCCAAGCTGGCTAAGTGTAGGGCTCCAAACAGACAGATGTGCATAAAATAAATAGGGGAGGCAGAAGCAGGTATGGACTACATCAAGCAGATGCACCACCCTCTGGGGTGGTGATGGGTCCCTCTGCTGTGGACCAGGAGCGGTGGGTAGATCTGGCTGGAAGTCATGGGGAGGGTCGGTGGTGGGATCAATGGTGGCGGTGGAGGGCTCAGTTGAAGGTAACACCAGGGCAGACAAGGTATCTACTGTGAAGTCTAACTCAGAAGTGGTAGAAACAGGCTCTGCAGAAGCCTGGGAAAATGAAGCACTGAGTGGTGCAGAGGTGGTCACAGTGTCTGGCTTGCGTGGCGAAGCATGTGCGAGGATAACTGGAGGTAGGCCACGGTACCGGAGCAGGTCTATAATAGAAGTCAGGTCCGACTCGACTCTAGATCGGTGTGTCGCCGTCGAGCATACAAAGTCCTCGAAATCCCACCGTAAGCGGGAAGTTGACTCCTCTAACGCGGTCAGGCGAGCGTCTGAAGTACGGGAGTCGGGTGGAGGGCGGGGGATGTGTCTGTGAGTCACCACTCTGTGAATCGGTCCCGTGCAGCTGAGGCACGGTGCCGAGCATGGAAGGTAGGAGAGGATGAGCTCGAAGGTAGATCAGCGGTGGTAGAAGATAGAGCCGTAGTCGATACAGAAGAGTAGACAGATGTCGACACGCTCTCAGTAAAAATGGCAACGGATGAGGAGGAAGTGGTGCCAGAAAGTGGAATGTGTGGACCTAAAGAGATAGAAACTGATGCTATAAGGTCCGAAAGAGGTGGAAGGGTGGGGGCTGGGTCGTGCAAGGCAGAATCTAGATCGATGGAGTCGTCAGGAAAAGGTAAATCGGTGCCCGCCAGCACCGATACACTGGTCAAAGAAATCTGAGTCTCGGGGCAAGAGGCGGGGACAGTCCCCGAAGACTCGATGGCGGTGGATACGACGGTGGTGGAAGAAACGTCTCCAGAAGAAGATGGGTGAGCAGGTGGTACTGGGAGGCCGGCAACTAAAATAGCAATGTCGTGTAACTCGAACTCCAGGGAGCGTGGAACCGGGTCATCAACGGCTGCCTCGACAGGTGCTCCGGGGGGCTCGAGTACGTGTATGGGAGGGAGTGGGAAGACATGAGGAATCATCCAGTCAAGCTGGACATCTGGGATGTCTGTGAGGTGGGGGGCAGGGAGCACCATATGGGGAATGTGGTGGGTGCCAACGAGATAAAGCCAGTGACGAGACCCATGAGGTCGGATAATATGCATATGCTCGAGCACGCTGAGGGTCAAGCATGTCGGGCCAACAGGGCGGTGAAGGTCATCAGGGATGTGAATATCAAGCATCCTAGCAAAAATGGTGAAGAAACCACCGCATCAGATGTCGGTGACGAAATAGGTGGTGGCGGTTTGGTAGAGGCGGTGACACAACCAGTGAACTGCGTCAGAGAGCATGAAGGGTCGTATGGAGCCGTCAGGGTGAAATCAAAGAGGCCGGGTCATACACATAAGATGGGTAAGCTCAGGGAGGGACATGGTCCCGACCTCAGGTCTGCAGAAAAGGATGGAAGCTAAGTGCCTTTGAGCGTAACGAAGGCATATGTGCATGATGCACGATGCCTTCGCCCGACTGGGGCGATACTGAGGAAGGCCAGAAATACGCTCCCAAAAGGCTCGAGCATCAAAAGTGTCAACGTCAAAGAGTGGAGAAAAGGCCTCTTTGGGCTCGGGTACGGCAGGGAAGTGAAAGAACTCGCGGATCATGGAAAATGTGATAGTGCAGTCGTGGTCCATGAGGCGGAAGGTGATGCTGTGACCATCTGGGGTGAGAGCAAGGGAGCTGAGACCCTCGAGTGCTATGTGGGAGTAGGTGGGAGCGTGTACACCGAGGAAGCGGTCGAAACCGATCGCTCGGTACAGGTGATGAACTTCCTGTAGGAGTCCGAGGGATCTAAGGGCAGGCACGTCTACGAACACAGTAGGTACGAGACGGCGCTGAGAGAGCCTAACAAAGCTCTCTCGATGCGCGTCGTCTTGGAACGTGATGCCAAATGTCCAGAGACGTGTCGACAAGGCATCTCTGGTGGGGGCTGGGTGTGGAGGTGATGATGTAGAGGCTGTGGATGGTGCTGTGGTGGGGATAGGAACTGTGGTGGAGGGGATAACATCGGCCGTGACATGTGTGGTGGTGGTGGGAGCTATGGTAGAGGGGGTGGTAGCAGTGGAGGTAGTGGTGGATGTGGTGGTGTGTCGGGCACGACGTTGGGGTCGGGAAGAGGAGGTGCCAGACGACGGCCTCTTCCCGCGAACGGGGGGTGTGGTGGATCCGCGTGTGCGAACCATCGTGCCTACGGTATATAAAATAAATGAAGGAATGAGTGTACCGTATGTTCGAGCGATGTGAACGATGCGAGTGCCTAGAGCTCCCCCAAGCTAGTCCTCACAGCTGCTACTGACGTAGTCAGAGAGTACCTACAAATGGAAACGATCAAAACGTCAGATAATAGATTTAAAATTGGAAATACGTAGAATTTAGGTTACTCGACCGAGCAGTGATACTGCTCGGTCCGAGTCATGGTACTCGGTGGGAACTGACCGAGCAGTATCACTGCTCGGTCGGTGCCTTAGGGCACAGTCGATCAGGATTTGGGGGTTGGCAGCTTAGGGCGGCGATGCGCTGGGAGAGGGAGAGTGGGTGGGTGGTGGGGTTTTGAAGACGGGGGGGGGGGGGTTGGGTATAGCGGGTCGACGGTGCTGTCGGTGGTGGTGGCGCCGTCGACGATGCTGTCGACTAAAGAGGGCGAAGGGGGGGGGGGAAGAAGGGAGGGGGGTAGGGAGATAGAGAGAGAGAAAGAGAGAGAGATGTGGCAGCTGCCCGGAGTTGGGCGGAGCGATCGACGGCGCTGGCGGTGGAGCGGGAGAAGGAAAACAGCGATGGGGGCGGGGGTTTGAACGAGTGAGGAGTGGGGGAGACTCGGGGGAAAGTAGAAATTTTTTAGGGTAAAAAAAATTTTAATTGAGGTAATTTATCGTCGGGTTTGGGTTTGAAAACCCGACCCGACTCGGTCCGAGCATCTAGTCTGCTCGACCCAGTCAAAACCGCTGCAACATCGAAAATTTAGATGCCATATACTCCCTTGTCTGCTCGACCGAGCAGTATGATGCTCGGTCCGCGTCGATTTCTACTCGGGTCGAGCCGATAATAATCAGGTTGTTTTGGCAGAGTGATGTTTTCTCCTCACATTCGAAAGCATGTAGTACTCGACCGAGTAACCGGTTGCTCGGACCGCGTCGATTTCTACTCGGATCGAGCAGGATGCTGCTCGGGCCGTGCAGAGATATCAATCTCTCATTCTTTTTTCCGTGTCTGCATTGCTTGACCGAGCAGTGAAGCTGCTCGGTCGAGTAATCTGTGCTCCATGTTTCCCCATTTTTCCTTTGGTTTTCTCTCCAAATCTTCGAATGTGATGCTCTCCTCCGACTTCCTTTGATTTATAATGTCGATACACATACCCCCACTTGTCCATCCTATACAAAAGACGGACTCATTAAGTTTTTTGTGATTTTTATAGTTTTATCATCAAAAACATGAAATAAAAAAATGAAAAATAAGAAACCGAAAAAGAAAATCCAAAATCTAAGAAATTTGGTTGCCTCCCAATAAGCGTTCATTTTTAGTCGTGAGCTCGACTCCCTCAAATATGTCAGTTATCGTTTGCTGCGCACGGTGGTCGCGCATCATTCGTCGCGGTGGTGCGATCCGGTGGCATTTGGTTTCCGCCTACTTCAAGCCTCTCCTCCGAGTGGAATATAGTTTCCGGTTCTTGATAATTTGGAGAACGATGTAGAGATTCCTCATCCAATACTCGGATGTACGCGGTGACCGCTTTGTTGTAGGTTGGGTCGTCGTCATCGTCGATGTTTGTCTTCATTGGGTCCTTCATGACCCACTCGGAAGTGAAATCCTCAATGGCTTCATCTTCAAGAAGCTCCAAATAGCTGGCCCCTTCTACATGAGCTCGCTCTCTCATCGGCTTCTGTAGCCAGAACTCAGCTTTCGATATTTCCAATGTTAAGAGAGAGGGTCCCTTCTCGGACATCTATCAAAACACCGGCCGTCGCCATGAAGGGGCGGCCGAGTATAAGTTGGGAGCTCCCACCCTCAGGCATATCCATGATAATGAAGTCGACGGGAACACATAATCCTGGGGGTATTTGAAGGATGACGTCCCTTGCTATCCCCACCGGGTAGGTGATGGAATGATCGGCAAGCTGGATGGACATGCTCCTCGGTTCTAACTCACTTCCCGTCTGAAGTCTCTTGAAAATGGAGAGAGGCATCAAACTGATGCTAGCCCCCAGGTCAATCAATGCTCTGCTGATAGGCATCCCTCCAATGGAGCACGACACGGTAAAGCTCCCCGGACCCGGCAGCTTCAGGGGAGATGATTTTTGATGACGGAGGTGGAATCCTCCAATAGCTTGATTTCTTCAGGTTTTCTCTTTCCCGTGATGAGATCCTTCAAGAATTTAGCGTAGATCGGGATCTCCGTGATGGCGTCTATGAACGGGATGTTCAGCTGAATTCATTTCAATAACTCCATGAACTTGGAGTATTTTTTTTCCATTTTGGCTAGGGCTAGCCTCTGTGGGTATGGAGGGGGAGGTCGGGAAACTTTACTCTTAGATGCATCGACGGGAGGTGGTATCGTAGCAGGCGTGACGGGAGGGGGATCCGCTTTCTCCTCAATAATGATAGGCCCTTCATTATTGAATCAATCAATGCTCCGCTTTCTCTGCTTTCTCCTCAATCGTGGCCTCTACTCTATCGCCATCATCGACAGCTTCTTCAACGGTGATTTTCTCCTTATTCAGCACCGGGACCATGACGGGGTCAGTAACCCATCCCCAATGTATGGTTACTGAAACCACGGTATTAGCTTGGGCTCTCGGGTTTGCCTCTGGTTGTGAGGGCAATCTCCCCTGATTCTTCAAAAGCTGCGACATTTGACCCCTCAGTTCATCAAGTGAAGAATTTATAGTCTTGAACTGGTTTGAGGTGTCTTGATTGAAGCAGATCTGACCACTCATGAAAGTCTCCAAGGTGGCTTCAAGATTGGACTTGGGTGGATTCGGCGCATAATTCTGCTGAGGCGGCCGGTTGAACTGATATCCCAGCGGTCGGTAAGGCCCAGCCAGCCTGAATCCACGCTGCTGCTGGTTCTGCTGCTGCTGAGGAGGGGGGTGGTCTCTGAAATTGCGGAGGTTGCAGCCCTCCACTTGGGTTTCCATAGGAAAACCCCGGGTGATTCCTTGTAGCTGGATGCTGCCACTGATTCCGTCCCTCTCCTTGGACGTATTGTACGGTCTCAGATGTCTCAGCACCATCGTAGTGGGCCTCACTAGGAATATAGCCCTGATCGGCATATTCATCTGCAGGATGATACGATGTACTGGGTGAAGCAGGGATGGAGTCTAGACTCTGCTCAATACGGGCCACTTGTTTGCACAAGGTCTCTATGTGAGAATCCAAGTGGCTAGCGACCTTGACCTCAGGAGTCCGGGTCACAACAGTCTGTTCATCATTCCATTGTTGGGTGTTGGCCGCCATGTGCTCCAACAAATCTATAGCCTCCTCAGGAGACTTATCAAGTAGGGCGCCTTGCACCGTAACATCGATGATCATCTTGGTGCTAGGCTGGAGCCGGTTGTAAAAGCTCTGCACCAAATCCCAGGGCTGGATCCCATGGTGAGGACACTGATGTTGGAGGTCCTTGAACCTTTCCCATGCCTCATAAAGTGACTCCTGTGGGAGCTGCTTGAAGTTAGAAATCGCTCCACGGATCCGAACTGTCTTCGATGGTGGATAAAACTTATCCACAAATGCAAGCGCAAGATTCTCCCAGGTGGTGAAATGGTTGGAAGGGTGGGCCCAGAGACAGTATGAGGCTTTATCACTCAAAGTGAACGGAAAGAGCCGCAGCTTCATAGCATCATCACTAACGTCCTTTGCCTTGAACATATCACACTTCGCTTGAAAGGTGTCAATGTGATGGTTGGGATTTTCATGCGGATGCCCGTGGATAGGATCCTGCTGCATCAGATTAATCAACCCCATCTTCAGCTCGAAGCTCGCTGCCGCCAGTTACGGTCTGAGGATGGAGGAGTTGTTCCCGAAAGTTGGTTTCATATGGTCCCTGATGGAACCAGTGCGAGGAGGAGGAGGAGGATTGTTTTCCGCCATTTGAGCGGAGGGAGATGAACTTCTACTTGAGGCTCTCAAAGCCCTCGCTGTCTTCTCGATCTCAGGATCGAATAATAATTCTCTGGTAGATTCCTTGTAGCGAGTGTTCATGAACCAACAAAGCTCAAATAAATACTGTCAGTAGCACCAAAATAAATGAAAAGAATAAAAATGATGGAAAGGTGAGAAATGAATAGAATGCTAACAAACTTCACAAGTAAAGAAAATAAACTGAGGCAAACACTATTGCCGTCCTCGGCAACGCCGCCAAAAACTTGACGCACCCAAAACCTACACCTAGATTTCACCTGGCGGTGTCACGATCGCCAGGCGTGGTATGGTCCCTAGGCTTTAATTCCAGGCTCAATCCGCAAGCGGACGGTGTCGGGTTATAGTACAAATGATATCGAATCCCACAGGGATGGTGATAGTGTAAATGGATTCTCAGTTTATTTCTAAATCTCGAAGTGAGATAGCTATCGGGGTGAAAGGTTTGTTTGAGGTGTTGTTGTTGTTTTACTAATAAAAGGGACTAGGGCATTAGGGATCACCACTAGGATCGTCAGGGGTCGACGTTAGAATGGGATCCTTACGTTGCATTAGGGCTATGAAATTAATCCCCCAATTTGTACCACTCTCGTGGGTTAGAATTACGGGGTATTTCGGTGGCTCTCGTTGACGCAATGGCGGTAGCCGTCAACGTAGCAGTATAGTTCGTCGATGGACCCCCTCAAGGCACGAGCCGGACATGGTCACGAGCCTTGGTTGGATCCACCGATTTTCCTATTCGAATACCAGAGATACCACTTAAGCGCATCAATTCCACAGACCGTGGGCATGATCTCAGTACGGGTTATCTAGGGATTCAGTAGGATTGACCGAAATACTTCCCTAAATCCCTAATTCAACGTAGGGATCCAGATCTACGTTTTCCCCATAGGATCCTAGGGTTAACCCATCGACCCTAGAAAGATCTACTCACTCATGGTATTGTTAACGGATAAAGATGCAATTTTTAAATACGAGCACATCATCGCAGATCAATAAAATGGAGATAAAAACTTACAGCGAGAGACGAAGAGAATAGACGAACAATAGATTCAGAAAATTCCAGATTCCAATACGCAAACGCAGATGAGAACCAAAATATTAATCTCTTAATTTTAATCTAAAAGTATCAGAAGTTTTAATCTAAAAACCCAATACAAAATCACCTAAGCTCCTCTCAAAAAGAACGTCTCTTACTCAAAATGAATCGCCTCCCTAATCGTCTCACACAGCTCCCAGCTTCAGTGCCAAAAATCGCGTGAACGGCGGCTTCACAAAACTTTCCAAAAATAGCCCTGAAATTGTCGACCGAGTAGGTGACTCGGTCGAGCAATGAGCTGCTCGTTTTGTCGCTCGGATCGAGCAGATGAACTGCTCGACTGAGCACTACAGGGAGTCGAGATTCTTCAAAATTGTCGCTCTGCCTACCCGGACCGAGTCAGCTCTACTCGGTCCGAGCAGGGGATGACTCGGTCAGTGAAGATCTACTCGGGCCGTGTCGCTTCTTCGCTTGAGTTTTGAAATGTTGACGCTGCTCGACCGAGCAGATGAACTACTCGGTCCGAGTGATCACCGTATCAGCCTCTTTCTCCATTTGGAGCTGCTCGGTCCGAGCAACTGAACTGCTCGACCGAGCAGTCTGGGAAAAACTCTCCAGGAGCTGCTGAATGCTCCTCTCTCTTCTCCTCCAATGGCTCCAAAAGTGTGGCAAACTCCTCCAGAGCCTCGCCAATGAGCTCATGAACGTGTCGGATGTGTCCATACCCAAGTGGGGTCCCGAATTGCTCTAAAATCCCTGGAAACTCATAAAAGACTACGAAACTCGAATATATCGTCAGAAATGCAATTTCGTAGTGAAATGTGGGATTTGGATGCGAAAATGGCATGGGATGCAATGAAATGATGATATGAGAATAGTAGAAAATATGGACACATCAGTACGCCGATATAGTCAACTATTTGGTGAGCGTAATCCCTCATGGGATGGCAACCTATCAGAGGATGAAGTTCTTACATGATGCCAGAAACTATTTTTGGGATGATCCGTACTTATTCAAAACATGTGCTGATGGGATCATCAGATGATGTATTCCGAAAGATGAGGCCACTTCCATTATGTCACATTGCCATGACCAACCTTGCGAGGGACATGCAGCAGTCACTACAACCACTGCAAAAATTCTTCAAAGTGGCTTCTATTGGCCCACCATCTTCAGAGACGCAAACGAATACATCAGAGCATGCGACATGTGCCAAATAATGGGAAATATCACGAAGAAAAATGAAATGACCCTATAAGGCATTTTGGAGATAGAATTGTTCGACTGCTGGGGTGTTAATTTCATGGGACCCTTCCCAACAAGTAACGACAAGAAGTACATCCTAGTTGCAGTTGATTATGTCTCAAAGTGGGTGGAAGCCATAGCCACCCCAACGAATGACGCAAGGGTGGTGGCCAAGTTCTTCAAGCATATGATTTTTCCCCGCTTTGGAGTCCCGAGAATGGTTATAAGCGACGGGGAGAGTCACTTCATCGAAAAGAAGTTTGAGACAATGCTTAAGAAATATGGAGTGCATCACAAGGTCAGTCTTGCATATCATCCCCAAACGAGTGGCCAAGTTGAGATCTCCAATAGAGAAATCAAGAACATCCTAGAGAAGAAGGTGAGTGCATTAAGGAAGGATTGGTCCCAAAAGTTGAGTGACGCTCTTTGGGCGTACCGCATCGCTTTCAAGACCCCTATCGAAACAACCGCTACAGGTTAGTATATGGGAAAGCATGCCACCTACCGGTGGAATTAGAACATAGAGCATACTGGGTGATAAAGAAGTTGAACTTTGATTACAAGAGCGCCGCCACGCGACGATTCTTGAGTGTCAACGAGCTTGACGAAATCTGGCGACACGCCTATAATAACGCAAGGATGTACAAGGAAAAGACCAAGGTCTATCATGATAAGAATATCATGGTGAGGCGCTACGAAGTAGGCGACCAAGTACTCATCTATAACTCAAGACTACGACTCTTCCCCAGGAAGCTAAAATCAAGGTGGTCCGGCCCCTACAAGATAATAGGTAGGCCCCCAGGGATGCCATAGAATTTGAGGGGAAGGACAACAAATTCAAGGTGAATGGCCAAAGAATAAAGCCATACGCAGCGGGAGAACCGATTGGACAAGAAGAAACCTACTTTCTCGAGGAATGCACCACCATTGATTGAATAACTTGAGGGAGTCGAGCTTACGACTTAAAAACAAGCGCTTATCGGGAGTCAAACCGATTTTCTTTCCTTTAGCTTTATTGTTTTTCTTTTTGTTTTTCATTTCCTATTCAAAAACCAAATAAATACGTTTTTAATTCTAGAAAAATACAAAAACATAAAAATTTGATGAGTTCTTCATTCTACAAGTTGAACAATGAGGAGAGCATGCTAAGCGATCAAAAGAAGGAGAAAGAACCAAAGGAAGAGCTCGATAGAGCAATACAAGCTTGGGGGAAGAGTTCCAGGTGTACCCTACTCAGTCGAGTTGCAGAGAGCTAGAGGAATATGCGAAAAGTCGCTCTGGAAATCAATTGCGACTCGACCGAGTAGTACCCTACTTGGCAGAGCTACAGACAGAGCCCAAAAGTGTCGAAAAAGAGCACTATATTTCTAATTCGACTCGACCGAGTAGCTTCACTACTCGGTCGAGCTACAGGAGGAGTCCAAAAGTGCTAAAAAGGGCGCTCTGTAAAGCTTAATAGACTCGACCGAGTAGCTACCCTACTCGACCGAGTTGCAGAGGGGACAAAAGAGAGCTGAAAACAACACTCTGTTTCAATTCAGCTCGACCGAGCTAAGTAAGCAGCTTGGTCGAGTACTAGGGCAAACTTCTGGGCTTAATTTCAAAATTTTATACCTTTTATATTCGACCGAGTAGCTATCGCTACTCGACCCGAGTAAAGACTTACTCATTGGGGCCCACACCTAACTGAGCTCGACTTGGTTTTGTTTAAATACGAAAACAACTCGGGGTCAACCCTAATCCAAATCGAAATTAACTTCCCCCAAATTATCTCGAGCCCTTAACCCTAACCTTACTCGTTCCAACCATCGCGCCACCGTCACCACCGTCTGCTCTGCTCGAGCATATCCGGTGCCGCTGCTCGGTTCGCCCCTTCCCTCCATCTCTCTTCCTCTCTCCCCTATCTCAGTGCCTCCCAGCGCCGGTAACGCACATCCCCCCTTCTCACCCCCTCTTCTCTCTCTCTCTCCCATTACCCCACCCTTCCCCCAAATCCCGCAGCCCCTTGCTCCGGCGTCTCGCCGGAGTAATGCCACACGTGCCGCCTGAGCAAAACTCGTGCTCAGGTCGAGCAGCCCACAACACCGCCCTCACCACCTTCTTCATTCCCTCTATCTCTATCTCCCTTTCACCATTTCCATCACTCTTCATCATCCCCAAACCCCCTATTCTTAATTTCCACTAATTTTTGACCACTAACCACGCTTAATTTTCTAAATTGCCTCCTAATACTATCTTATTATCTTATTGCATGTACGTTTGGAGATCTTCGAGGAGGAGCTTGGTTTAGAGCAGCTTGTGGGATCGTTTTGGGTTCAGACTATGCACATGCACGCTTCATTGCTTTTGCAGCGACGATCGGTGTTGGTATAATCTTTCCACACTTTATTTTTTATTACCATATCATCATCGCTAGCACTTTCGCATGATGCCTCCTCACCTTAGGCCAAGGAAGCCTCTGCCGAAAAAGAGGAAGGCCACCACTGGTCCCTCCTTTTCTCGGCTGGCACGCCGCCCACGGCGACGCTCACCCACACTCGAGGAGGGGTACTTGGGCGATTCGTCGTCCTCGTCTGTAACGGTCACTTTTCGATCGAGTGTTTTTCAGCATGTATTTTCTTTTTCGTACGCGTATTTATTGTGACCTCCTTTTGAATCCTAAACACACGAAATTATATATCGTTGTGACCCTCAGAGAGAGTAGTTGTTTATGGAATTTTTTATGAACGTCATTTCACGGGTCATTCTTCCACAAATCAGCTTTGAATGAAGGGGTGTCTTAACCTTTAGACTTCAACGTGTAGCTTATTATTTTTGTCATCGTTTTTCGTGAACCTAGCATGTGACCGACCACCGTACTCTCGATCCTATCGTCGTCACGATCGTCACGATATTTTTCTTGTATTTTTCAGACATCGTTAGACTGACCCGTCACCTTTAATATGATAATATATAATTTTATCCCTAAGTTAATTCAAATTCAAATTCCTAAATCAAATCAAATCAAATCCCTTACAGATCATACATATCTTACCCTATAATTCCTAGTCGATTTGCACACTAAGTCTACTCTCCCCCTCTCTCACTCTCTCTCCCACCTAACCTTAAACCCACTCTTTTTCTTCCCCACTTAGCAAACTCTCCATATTATAACGCAAACCTAGGGTTTCTCCAACCCAGCAGCCATCTTAAACCCACGCACCCACCTTGCCACCAACAAACCATCTCCATTGCCCCGGCCTCCTCCACGACCCTAACACCCGCCGGCCTCCCTCCTACCCGCACAGCACCCCCGGCCACCTGCGCTCTCCCTCTGGCCCCCTCTCCTCCCCGTAAACACCTTGCACTGGCCTCCCTTCACCACAGATCCGATGGCAACACCCTGCACGCACGTCGGCTGCTACCGTCGGCCCCCTCAGCCACGCACAGCACCGCCGCTGCTCCCGTGCTACCACTGCACCACCCCTTTGAAGCCCACAGCTCTCTCTCCTCGTTGAACTGCCGGCCTCTCCTCATCACGGCAGCCCTGCCGGCCACCTCCCAGGCCGAACTCGCTATCGGCCACCCATTTAGACCCAGCTGTCGGCTATCTTCCCTCCACCCTGCTATCCACCCACGATAGCCCCCTTGCGCCCGTAGGAACCCACACAGCAGACCTCGCAGCCTCTCCACTCCGCTGCCGTTACCGTTGCCGCAAGCTGCTTCGTTGCGCTACTCGTAACCGAGGCGACCCCGACACCGTTACTGTTTCGCTGTGCTACCCGTAGCCGAGACGATCCCGAGGCGACATCCCTTACTGCGCTACCCATAGTCGAGGAACCGGAGACGACGAGGCCCATCACTGTTTCAGATCTGACGTCAGATATCGCTTGAGCGTCATCCTAGGTTGGTCCCTCTCCACGTAGCAACCCAAATGATACGTCATTGAACCCTAAATAAAAATCGACAATTTAACACACTAAATTTACTTTTCGCTCATTTAAAATGTTGTGCTAATCTAGAATCGACGATCAAACTTTTTAACTGTGCATATAGGGTAGAATCGTCGAAAAAGCTGAACACTCAAAACTTGATTTGAAACTGATAGGTTAGCCACGGTCAACTTAGAGACAACTTAATAGGATTTGCTAAACTGGTCCTGACACCGCCCGTTGACTTGTGACAGCGGACGCTAACCGACACGCTGCCAGTGACGAGACGTTTCCGACGGACGTTCTTCTTGCCACCGCAGGCAAGTGTACCCACTTGTGTTACTTACGGCCACGTTTAGGCCATCTCTATCTTTAAATTGCAAAAGTATGAACAAGAGAACCAGACGTGAAATGATAGCGTCCGAAACCCCCTCACGATAGCCTAGACTTGGCAACGAAGTCCAGGTATAAATTGCTATAACTATCATGCTAGGAACTATCTGTGTGTGTGCGTGTGGACCCCTAGAATAAAAAGAACATACTACACTTATGTCATGCCATGTAACATCTTTCATGAAATGTTTTACATAGCATGCGGGCAATAGGGCACTCTCCAAGACAGAGAGAGTGACCCCTTGTACAGATACATAACCTGCAGGAATCCCAGCACTCATCGAGTGGAGTGAGTGACCCTTGGCAACCCGCAGGGATTGAGACACCCACCTAACAGAGTGGGTGATCCTTGGTATGGAACAACCTACGGGAAGCTCGGCACTCACCTAGCAGAGTGATTGGCCCCTACAACCTGTGGGTATAGAGGCACTCACCTAGCAGAGTGAGTGGTCCTCGTACAGTCTTGTCTTGAGCACTTGGGATACGGTTGGGTTGAGAAGCCACAAGGTTAGAGAGTTTGGCCACTTTCTAAGCTGAAGGCGTGAACCCTCTTGGTGTCACACAGTCTTGTTGAGTCGCTTGGTATCACACAGTCTTGTCGAGTCGCTTGGTGTCACACAGTCTTGTCTAGTCTTGTCATGTCTTGTAACTGGTAGCTTACGCTATGAATTTTGCCTGCCACGTTTACTTTCTGCACAGTCTTTACTTTTCTTACATGTATGTATAAATGTCATGCTGTTGCATCTCTCATGTAATCAACCATAAAATGTCATCTTTAATTTCCTTTACACTTGCAGTATTGTCTTCTCACCTTTCCCTTATAGACTTTACCCGACGTATTATTCCTTTCTCTTGGGTGTTGTACGTCAGGTGCTGAGACGGAATACACAGACGAGCCGGCCTTACTTGAGGACTTGGAGCTGGAGAACGTTGACCCGGAGTATGTTCCAGACGAGGACCAGACCTAGAGGTCCCTCACCGTTGCTGTCTTATGGAGGTTTACTGCTTTCTAGTTTGGGTGTGTAGCACCAGTTTACTTCTTGTCTAGGTTGGGTGCGTCGCACCATTAGTTTCCCTTTTTTGCAGTCGTATCCATGCTTGGGGCTTCTTTTTAGACTTGATGTATTGCTAGGTATTATTTCTCTTTTAATAATGAATGTAACTTCCTTTCGAGTACTCTTATCCTATTGTTATGAACTTTTATATGCAAGAAGCTGTAATTAATTGTTATCCCTACAGACGCTTATTGGGCCCGAGCCTCACAGCTTCAGCCCATGCGGACCTTCATCTCATCCTCGCTCCCGTTTTGGGAAGCGGGGCGTGACAGGTTTTAGTGGTGGCCCATGCAGGTCAGTGCGAAAAGTTCGGAATAATAAAAGTACTCGCATTCATTTAATATCCAGTTTATCATGTGCAAAGTCTAATAACCCCTAGTTATATTAGTGACCCTTGTTTGACCTTAGTTATGATCTCTTTATCTTAGGCACCATCTTAGTGTCATCTCAACCGGCATTAACCTTGTTCGACTACGGTGCATCTATGTGCATCATAACTCGGAGATTCGTAACAGAACACTCCATTCCTACCCATATGCTTCCAAAGTGTTGTGATATCACCACAGGGAACGGAGTGGTGACGATTAATTTGGGATGTCGATCGATTCCGTTGGTGATCATTGGACATAAGCTTTATGCCAACTTTATTGTCCATGATCTAACACATTTCGATGTTGTTCTTAGTATCGATTGGTTGAGAGATTTCCATGCCTCGATCGATTGCCGCAGCAAGAAAGTGGTGTTCAGGATGCCAGGCCACTCAGAGTTCGAGTTTCTCAGCAGAGAGCGATCGCTTGGGCCCGTTAGATTCTGGGCCAAGCTGGAGGAGTCGATCGTTGTCACCATGCAGATGGAGACCAGTAGACCAGCAGGCGTCAGGGACTTCGACGATGTCTTTTCGGATGATATTTCTGAGTTGCCACCTGACAGAACTTTGGAGTTCAGCATAGACCTTATGCCGGGAGCGCAACCTATTTCGAAGGCACCGTATCGGATAGCTCCTGCAGAGCTAGAGGAGTTGTGGAAGCAGTTGGACGAACTGTTGCAGAAGGGATTCATATATCCTAGTGTGTCACCTTGGGGTGCACCAGTTCTATTGGTGAAGAAGAAGGATGGATCCCGCCGGATGTGTGTAGACTACAGAGGACTGAATGCAGTGACCGTGAAGAACAAGTATCAGCTGCCCCCGATTGATGACATATTTGAACAGCTTGGAGGTTCAAAAGTTTTCTCAAAATTGGATTTGAGGAGCGGGTACCATCAGTTGAAAGTGAAGATGGATGATATTCCGAAGACGGCCTTCAGGACAAAGTACGGACACTATGAGTTCGTAGTCATTCCGTTTGGTGTGACCAACGCTCCAGCAGTGTTTATGAATTTGATGAATTTGATTTTCTACGACTTTCTGGATAAGTTCGTCGTCATCTTCATCGACGACATTCTTATTTACTCGAAGTTTGAAGAGGAATACATCCGTCATCTGAGGACAGTGTTGGAGACACTGAGACGTCATAAGCTGTATGCCAAGTATAGTAAGTGCGAGTTCTGGTTGGACAGAGTCACATTCCTGGGACATGTGGTGTCTGGTGATGGCATATCTGTAGATCCAGAGAAGGTCAGAGCAGTCAGCGAGTGGGCGACCCCGTAGTCAGCATTAGATATCAGGAGCTTTCTTGGATTAGCTAGCTACTACCGTCAGTTCATTAAGGATTTTTCGAGGATTACAGAGCCGATGACGAAGCTGACGAGGAAGGTTATGGAGTTCTGTTGGTCAGAGGATTGTGAGAAGGCCTTCAGTATTTTGAAGGAGAGATTGACCACATCACCGGTTTTGGCTGTACCGGATCGGAGCGGAGGCTTCGAGATTTACTGTGATGCTTCTGACAAGGGTCTCGGATGCGTCCTGCATCAGCATGGTCACGTGGTTATGTGCGCTTCTCGACAGTTGAGGAATTATGAGAAGAACTACCCGACGCATGATCTAGAGTTAGCAGCGGTGATATTTGCGTTGACGATCTGGAGACACTTCCTGCTGAGTGAGAGTGTGAAAATTTTCACCGATCACAAAAGTTTGAAGTTTATTTTTACACAGAAGGAGCTCAACATGCGTCAGAGACGATGGTTGGAGCTGATGGCAGATTATGATATAGATCTGTAGTATCACCCATGGACGGTGAATGTAGTGTCAGATGCTTTGAGTAGACCCCCCGCAGTGATGATGCATACTGTCGACTGGAGAGTACAGCAGGAGCTGAGAGGGATGAACATTGGGGTTGTCCTACCAGGAGTGATCGTTTCGTTGACGAACTTGCTGATTCAGTCAACGATCGTGGATCGTATTAAGGCAGCTCAGGTAGGAGATCCGAAGCTGCAGAGGATCAGAATGCAGGTAGAAGCGGGACTTCAGACGGAGTTCATTATTCATGAGGATGGACTGCTGAGGTACGACAGTAGACTCTGCGTACCTGCAGGTGACATTAGAGAGGAGCTATTGAGTGAGGCTCATAACTCGCCTTATTCCATACATCCTAGAGGCACAAAGACGTACAAGGACCTTCGTCTGAACTATTGATGCATTGGCATGAAGAGGAGTGTGGCACGGAGTGTTGCCAAGTGTTTAGTATGCCAGCAAGTGAAGGCAGAGCACCATCCGACAGCATGATTGCTACAACCGCTTCCTATTCCAGAGTGAAAGTGGCAACACATCACGATGGATTTCGTGACAGGCCTACCTCAGAGCTCGAAGCAGAACGACGCAGTCTGGGTGATCGTTGATCGATTGACCATGTCTGTGCATTTCATACCTTTTCGAGTGGGACAGTCCATGGAAATCTTGGCAAGGAAGTATTTAGAGGAGATTGTGTGCTTACATGGAGTTCCAGTGAGCATCATATCCGACAGGGACCCGATATTTACATCTCAGTTCTGAAGGAGTCTGTAGGAGAATCTGGTACGAGTCTAAATTTCAGCACGGCATACCACCCACAGACCGATGGCCAGTTAGAGAGGACGATTCAGATTCAGGAGGATATGCTGAGAGCTTGTACGCTCGATCTGAAGGGTTCGTGGGAAGATCATCTCCATCTAGTGGAATTCTCATACAACAACAGCTACTAGGCGAGCATCGGCATGTCACCATTTGCTGCCCTATATGGAAGGAAATGTTGATCGCCACTGAGCTGGGATGTCATCAGAGACCGAGAGCTGTTGGGTCAGGAGATGATTGTAGAGGCTATGGATGTCGTGAGAGACATCAGTGATAAGCTCCGGATTATGCAAGATCGTTACAAGCATTGGGCAGACACCAAGAGGTGACCTTTGGAGTTTCAGCCAGGAGATCATGTCTTCCTGAAGATTTCTCCGAACCGTGGATTCATTCGTTTCGAGAAGAAGGAAAGATAAGTCCGAGGTTTATTGGACCATTTGACGTGCTGGAGCGTGTGGGAGCAGTGGCTTATCGCCTTGCTCTGCCACCATTTTTAGAGGGAGTTCACAACGTTTTTCACGTATCTCAGCTACGTCGTTACGTCAGTGACCCATCGCACACTATGGATTTTTCAGAGATCACGGTTCGGTCGGACCTGTCTTATGATCAGCAGCCAGTGCAGATTTTGGACCGTCGACAGAAGCAGTTGAGGAACAAGGTAGTCGACCTGGTGAGAGTGATGTGATGTCACGGATCACCTGGAGAGTCCACTTGGGAGTGCGAAGAGGAGATGAGAGAGCGCTACCCACTTTCATTTCCTGAGCAGTAGTTGATGTAGATTCCGAGGACGGAATCATTACTTAAGGTGTGTAGGATGTAACGGTCACTTTTCGATCGAGTGTTTTTCAGCGCGTATTTTCTTTTTCGTATGCGTATTTGTTGTGACCTCCTTCTGAATCCTAATAATAAAGAAGTGAGAGAGGGACAACGCAAACACCACAATTTTACCCTGTTTCGGCCCAACCTCGGCCTACGTCTTACAACCAATCCACTAGCTCTCAAACCCGAGAGCAACCTTGCCTCAACTCAACGACAAGGACTTGTTCAAACACCTAGCTTCACTTGCTAGGAATTTTTGTACACCTAGATACAACCCAACTAGGAATTTCTGATTACAAAGCACACTTCCCTTCACATGGGAATTACAACTTCCAACCCTTCCTCAAAGGCTTTACAAAATATGTAAATAATGAGTAACACACGATTCCTATATCCAATATATATGAAGTGAATATTGTGGCTAAAATAGAAATCAAAATCCTTTTAATCAAAATCAACTAATTGAAATAAGCATAAACTTGATCAAAAGGAATAGCTTGAAATTGAATCTCTAAAATATTTGCACTTGAGCTTTAGAGATCAATAAGGCCTAGAAGAATCATAAAAAGTAGTAGAGAATTTTGCACAAGAAAATTAAAATCAAGGCCAAGAAGACGTTTTGAAGAACTTGAGAGCTTTGAGAATTTGAGCTATATAATTGAAATAATATATTATAATATCATATAATTGATGTATAAAAACTCTAAAGTCCTAAGTATTTATAGAGGCAAAAATTAGCTAAAATCTGTTCAATTTTTTTTAAACATATAGTTAAGGCTAGTAAATTTGAAATCAACTTTCCTTAAAAGCTGAAATTTGACCTAGATAGTCGGCTATTTTAGTTGACAGTCGGTTATTTTTTCACTATAGTCGGTTATCCCAAGTGATAGTCGGCTATTTCAAAAACTCGAGAGTTCTAGCCAAATCTCAGGGACAGTAGTTGGCTATCTGTTTCGGATAGTCGGCTTTATTTGGATACCTGAGTTTTTCTTCAATAAAATAACTTGAAAATATTTTATAAAAATTATATTAAAATATTATATAGTTAAATACATTTAAAAAATATTTTTCAAGTATTTTTGTGTTTGTAGATAATATATATTGGCTTTAACATTCTAAGCTTATAACTTAGACATACACACAACTCTAGCTCTTGATCTTCGTTCTTTGACTTGAGTCATCTAGTCTTGATCGTGAGTCCTTGGTTGAGCCTCTATTTGCTCCATTCCTTGTCTCTAAGATTGATTCTCTGAACATGGCTTCTAAGGGCAAGTCCATGGGGGGCTTTTGCCAAAATGTGGGTGGGAGGGATTTTGGCCAAAATCCCCCTCCAAAATGCGCTTCATACCCAGCGGTGGGCTTTTCCCAAAATGCGCTTCATACAAATTTTTGACGGAAAAAAAACCATTGTTTCAATAATCCCGTATTTTAAACCCAAAATCCTCAAAATCCCGCATTTTAGAGGGGCTTTTCGTTGGAATGCTGTGGAGGGGGGAGCATTTTGGAGGGGGTTTTTTTTTGCAAAAAACCCTCAAAATCCCCCCCCCAAATGCGACCGGTGGACTTGGCCTAAGTCCTTCATTTTAGCTTTTCAACGCACTTGATCTTCATGGCTACAAAATGATTTATCAATTCCTATACAAACTTGAAATAAATATGTTAGTACCCTTCAAAATCCACTTGGGTGGGCACAATATCCCAACACTCTCCCCCTTTTTGATGATGACTACTAATGATATAAAATTAAAACATATATAATATGACAACTAAAATATGACTTACGATCCCCTGCAGAGATGCATGATTGCTATGGAGAAGTTACTTCCCCTGCATCTAGGCTGGTTAGAGCTAAGCAGAATACATATGATTCATATTATATTCCCTATTTCAAGTGGTTGAGAAAACAATGATAATAAGTAATAAGCAATTTACACCATGATTCATTATTTTATATGTGTTTGGCTCTAGATTTATACCCGGAGGCACGAGTCATCGCAGGTGTATGGTGGTGCCGTATAGAAAGATTGTCGAACTATGGGGAGGCAGTTGTTTAGTGTTTAGCTTATTGGTTGAAGGAGATTACGTGGTCAAGAGGTTGTCACGTAAGGTTGATTGTCACGAAAGATTGTTTAACAAATTTTAATAAAATCTAGGGCAATCGGGAATCCCCACTAGCTCTTTCGGGTTTGAATATCAGGTTAAGGGTCCTTTCGTTGAATTATGAAGGAGGGTATGAGTGTCACATCTGAGAATAAGAATGAGTAGTCAACTCTCATTGTCCTACTTATCTAACATATCTCTATGCTCAGCTCTACCTTCACAATCAGCTTTGCATAGGGATATGTGCTTTATGCTTGACATGATTCCTGTATCACAATATGTGTCCATTCTCATGATCCACGCTTGGGATACTACACTATGGTTAGTTCAAGTAGTCGGGCTACTCTCGTAGTCACCGACTAGTAGATTGGGGATTAGAAATCAACCCTAGTGTACGAGTCACTCTCGTGATTACGAGCTTTAAAGATCGACCGCTAAGCTCTAACTAGATTCGTGGGGATTTTCCCTAGAATATGGAGTTGTTCTCATGGTCCTCCAATTCTAGGTCTAATCCCCCAAAATCCTTGTTGAAACTACCATAATGCAACTCTAGGTTCATTCAACTAAGGTTAACCTAGTAATCAATCACTAGGATCCTAGGGTTCATCCCTAAACCCTAGAATGGAACTACTCAGACATCACAATATCAATAAGAACGAAAACAATAATAAGATTCATCGCAGGCATCACAAATATGTCGAAATTAATATTCAACCGCAGAGAATGGAACAAGTAACAAAAGTATATAAAAGAAATAGCGATCGAACCATTCACAAGAGATCAAATCCATAGAAAAGGCGACAAGAATTCTCCTCTCTCAATGACAGCTCACAAAATCTCAATAAAACAAAGCTTATCTCTAACCTATTTTTCGTTCACTTTTATACAAGCCACACAAAATTTGCAAATATCCCGAAATTAAACCCAAAACCCAATAAGAAAACCCAAATTTTAATGGCTGTCGGTAATGTGCTCGATTGAGCTGGGTAGCCACTCGGTCGAGCCCTCTCCTGTGGCTCCAACTCTCGAGTTATGGCAGGGGGCAGCTCGGCCAAGTATGCCCTAGTGCTCAGCCGCGCTCCATCTGGGGCTCCAATTCCTTGGTCTTATGAAGAGGGGGCCGCTTGGTCGAGCAGTGTAGCCACTTGGCCGACCTAACTCAACAGAGAGTTTAAGGCTAAACTTGGGGGTCGTCTGCAGAGGATCGCTTGGTCGAGTGCTTGGGCCGCTCGGCCAAGCTAACTCAATAGAGAATCCCAAGGTATTTTGGCTCGTCAGTAAGAGGGTCGCTCAGTCGAGTGAGATGGGTCGCTCGGCCGAGCGATCTGCTGCTTAAAAACTCTCCTTTGCCTTCATTTCTTCCTCTCTTCTTGTGACTTTAGCTCGGCTGAGCATGTGGTGCGCTCGGCCGAGTAACCAGGCAATCCTAGCCATGCTTAGCTCTTGACTTCCCTCCTTCCTTTCCTTCTTCTCCTTTCTTTCTTTCTTCCTTCCTTCTTTGCTTCTCCAACCGCTTTCAGTTGTCAAATGCGGTGCCGTTGATGTGCCGGCTTCGATGTTCGTGTCCATCGTCCAGTTTTGCTCCAAACCATCCCAACATTCTTGAAAGTCCACAAAACACTACGAGAATCAAATATATCATGAAACACGCGATAAAATATAGAAAAGTGAACTTTGGGCGATCGAAATGATATGAAAACATGAAGTAAAAACATGGAAAATATGGACACATTAATATGCATTGCATTTTTCTCTTCCTTTATCATATCAAAAAGTGTGACATGATATACATTCCAAGAGTAAAACCAATATTCTTGACAAAAAAATATTCATGACACCAAGTGTGAAAATAAAATTGGCATATGGAGAGAATAATGCGTATAACAAAAAACGATATTTAATAAATGAAATATGAGATAAGCATAAGTGAAAGGCATAAACATATTCAACTGGATATCAATTCTTTTTCACTTACAATACCTAAGTCTCTACGAAGTTTTGAAAAAGATTCTATTTTCAAAGCCTTCGTGAAAATATTCGCAACTTTATGTTCAGTTATTTTCACAACTTGATGTTCAGTAGGAACATACTTAAGTTCAACATCCTTCTTTCTACAATGATCATCTTTGAACCTTTGCCTGATATCTATGTGTTTGGTTCTAGGATGAAGAACAAATTTTTTGGATAAATTTATTGCGCTCTTATTGTCACGATAAATCACACATGTAGATGTTTTAACACCATAATTTACGAAGACTTTTTTCATCCAGAGAACTTGTGCACATGCAAGTTCGGCAGATATATACTCTAACTTAGTGATAGATAGTGAGACAAAACTCTATTTTTTTGCTAAACCATGAGATAAGGGAATGTCCAAGGAAGTGACATGTTCCACTTATGCTCTTTCTAGTGGTTTTACAACCAGCATAGTCTGAGTCACTATACAAAATAATATCAAAAGTGCAATCTCTATGATAAAACAATCCAAAGTCAGAAGTGGTTTTATGATATCTAAATATGTATTATACTACCTTAATGTATGATTCTTTGGGGTCATATTGAAAACGTTCACAAGCGCATACACTAAACATAATGTCAGTCCTACTAGCGGTAATGTATAATAAAGAACCAATCATACATCTATATTTTTTCTGATCAACACTCTTAACTGCTTCGTCTTTGTTTAAAGAGGTGGATGTAGGCATGTGACTGTTCCTCCCTGATGCATTCTCTATCCCGAATCTTTTGAGTAGATCCTTTACACACTTCGTTTGATTAATGAAGGTTCCCCTGATCTGTAATCCTAAGAAGTACGCGAGCTCACCCATATGGCTCATTTCGAACTCATCCTACGTCAACTTGGCAAACTCTTTACATATATTTTCGTTAGATGATCCATAAATAATATTATCTACGTAAACTTGAATAAGTATGATGTCATCATGAATTTTCTTTAAAAATAATGCAGTATCAATCCTTCCTTCATTATATCCCGAGTCGATTAAGAATTTTCTTAATCTCTCGTACCAAGCTCTTTGAGCTTGTTTCAGGGCATATAGAGCTTTATTCACTTTAAAAACATGGTCTGTTTTCTTATCATGTTCAGAACCAGGAGGTTGTTCAACATAGACTTCCTCCTTAATATAACCATTTAGGAATGCACTTTTTACATCCATACGGTATAATTTAAATTTTCTAAATGATGTAAATGCAAGTAACATCCTAATCGATTCTAATCTAGCAACAGGTGCAAAATTTTCGTCGAAGTCAATACCTTCTTCTTCCGAATATCCATGTGCTACTAACTTTGCTTTGTTTTGTCACGCCCCGCTTCCCAAAATGGACGGAAGCGAAACGTGACGAGGCCCGCTTAGGCCAGAGCTTTAGAAGCTCGGACCCAATAAGCGTCTGTAGAGGTACCATTTTAAAAGAATTTCAGGTTCTTGCATTATTATAGTTCGAAACAACAAAAGTACGGAAAGGAAATTTGCATTCATTTACATGGAGAATTAATATCCAACTGGTACAAAGTCTAAAAGAAGCCTAAGCATGGCAACACAAGTTTAAAGACAAACCGAAAAGTAGTACCCTCGGGAAGTGGCGACTAAAAGACCTTAAGGTCTGGTCCTCGTCAGGCACGGACTCTGGATCAGCGTCCTCGGCTCCTCGTACTCCAGCGAGTCTGCTTCGTCCACGATCTCTGGCTGAACACCTGACGTACAGCACCCAAGAAAAAGGAACTGTACGTCAGGTAAAGTCTACAAGAAGGGTTAGACTTTACTGCAAGTGCACCGAACTTTAAACAACGGTTTACTGGTTGATTAGCATGCTGAGGTTCTTTTACACAACAGTTTACTGGTTGATTAGCATGCTGGGGTTACAACAAGTACAAGAGAAGTAACGTAGCAGGAAAGTAAAAACGTAGCAGGCAGTAGCCGTAGCGTGTGCTACCGACTACGGGACTAGTCTAAAGGTGTCAGGACAAGACGAAGACGGACAAGACAAGTAGGACACGACACGACACGGCACGACACGACACGACACGACACGAAGGGTTCACGCCTTACGGTTTGAGGGGGATCAGACCCTCTCACCGTGCGCACGCTCAACCCTACCCCAAAACCCCAGAACTCAGGACAGGAAGCACGGAGATCACTTTCGCAAGGAAAGCACCTGAAATGCCCGTAGGCTTTTTGTATCACGGAGATCACTTCCGCTCGGGAAGCATCTGAAACGCCCGTAGGCTTTTTGTATCACGGAGATCACTTCCGCTCGGGAAGCATCTGAAACGCTCGTAGGCTTTTTGTATCACGGAGATCACTTCCGCTCGGGAAGCATCTGAAACGCCCGTAGGCTTTTTGTATCACGGAGATCACTTCCGCTCGGGAAGCATCTGAAACGCCCGTAGGCTTTTTGTATCACGGAGATCACTCCCGCAAGGAGAGCATCTGAAACGCCCGAAGGCTTTTTGTAACACAGTGACAAGACAGGACCAGTGTGGATAACAGTGACAAGACATGACCAGTGTACGGGAGAGTTATTCTAGGGTGTCCACACACATGCACACACATGATAGCCCTACAGCATCAAAGTTGTTGTTGTCAGGCTCAGACTTCGTCGTCAAGTCTGAGTCGTCAGGGGCGTCCCGGACGCTATCATTTCACGTCCGGTTCTATACAGTCACAGTCTAACAGTTCTAGCAATCTAAGACCAAGGCACAGTCAAAAACGCAAGTGGGTACACTTGCCTGCGATGGCGAGCGTGTCGTCCTCTCGAAGCGTCTCGTCCAAGCGTCTCGTCCAAGCGTCTCGTCCGCAGAAGTCCGTCTGAAATATCGCCACGGCGACGATGTCAGGTCTCAAATTCATCAAATCCTATTAGGGTTCGTTTCTAGGTTTTCGGGACTATCCTATTCGTCAAAAGTCACTTTTTGATGTATCAGCCTAATCGACGATCTATCCTATGTGCACAGTCAAATTAGTCCGTTCGTCGATTTTCTATGTTCGTACAACGTTTTACAGGAGCTGGAAATTAAATTTAGTTCAAGTTGACGGTTTTTAGTTTAGGGTTCAGTCAGCTATTGTGGGGGTTTCTACGAGTTTCGGGGAACCAACCTGAACCGGAGTTTGCTGTAGATTGGATCTGATCGGAGAACTCCTCAGCTTCAGATCTGGTCCTCGCACGTCTCTCCAAAATTTCGAACTTGCGACGAAGGCCTACGACGTGTCGCAACGTCGTAGACGGCAAATCCGCGAAGTGGCACGTCCAAGTGGGGCCCACAGCAGTGCTAGGGGTCCAAGGGGGCCCACAACACCTCAGGAGAACTTGGGGGGCCCACCACAGGAGTTGGTGTGGGAGAAACCAACTTGCGACGAAGTTCGGTCGGTCGTACACTGCCGTTGCGGAGGGTTCTCTCGGTCAGACCGAGAGGAGCTCTCGGTCGGCGCTGATGCAGCACAGCGGGGTCGGGGCGTGGTGCGGTGCGAGGGATTCCCTCGGTCAGACCGAGGGATCCCGTCGGTCGCAGCGGGGCGGCCAAGCTGCAGCGTTGCAGCTTGCAACGAAGCGGAGCAGCGGGCTGTCCTCTCGGTCGGAGCGGGGAGCGGCTTCGGTCAAGCGCTAGCGGGTGCGGAGATGTGGCAACGAAGCGGGGTGCAGAGCGGGCGCTCGGTCTGACCGAGCGGTGCTCTCGATCGGAGCGTGCGACAGC
>JAULAV010007779.1:0-19400 GCA_030789695.1 Scilla litardierei | reverse complement strand
CATGAGAAATTTCGAGTGATGTCGACGCGCCTTGCCCATCCACGGCCTCCGAGTGCTCATTGCCCATCTTACCTACAGCTGGACTATCCGGGCCTTGATTAACAACAGGGTTAGTACCCCAGAGCTAGTCCCCTCTCCTGCATCAAGGGGCGTCATCGGCATCTCATGTTCTTTGTCTTCAATGGTAATCTCATTAGAGCCATCAGGTTGGATTGAAGGGGGCTCAAACGGACACTGGATATCAGAATGACCGTAACAAACACATTTCGAGTAGCTCGGAGGCTTACCCTCCACCTTAACAGCAATGCAAATTGTAGTCCCATCTTCAGTTCCCACCAGGACCGAGTTTGGAACAGCATTCTTGGCATGAATCTCGACAAGACATCGTGCGTAAGAGAGGCGCTCCTTTTTAGCAGTCATGTTGTCTAAGCAGATTGGCTTCCCAATGACCGATGCAATACAGCTGAAGATTTCTAGCGTCCACATACCTAACGGCACCCCATGAAGTTGTATCCAAACCGGCACAGAGGAGAGGATGTCTCGTTCAAACTTTAGGGAAGAACTCCATCTCTGAAGCACCACAAGTCGGCCATCAAACATCCATGGGCCACCATGAAGAATCTTCTCACATTCATCCTCATCTTCAAACTTAAAGCAAAAGAACCCATTTTCGCGACTGTAGACCTTCACCCCTTTCTTCAAGTTCCACAACCTCTCAACCCAACCACACATCTGACCATAGAAACGGACATCGCCCAAAACATAGCCCACAAGAGTATATTTCCATTGCTCAGCCCCTCTATCCAAGGCAGAATTAGGGACTAAAGCCATCACTGATCCATCCTCTCGGGCAATAGGTGTAATGCCCTGCTAAGCTACTGCAAAAGTACTAGAGGGGGGTGAATAGTACTTTAAAATAATTAAGAGGCTAATTCCTAATTACCTTGCAAACTCTACCAAACAATGCGGAAATGCGGAAATGTAAATGTTAGACAACAAAAAAACAATCGTAAACAAACGATATTACTGGGTTCGGATCCACCCAAGTCTCCCCGACTTGTTCCCGGTGATCCTACGTCCCAAACACCCGGATCCCCTCCGGATACTCGAGTTAGAAACCCTAACTCAAGATTTTCACTATGAAATACTTGTGAAAAACCTTCACAAGTCAAATCATACACAAATGAAATTGTGACTCCCACAACCCGGGATCACAAACACACTCTCACAACCGAGAGTGAAACTTACAATATGAAAGTAAATGAAATAGAAATTCTTACCGACAAAATCCTATGCCTTGAGTAAAACTTACGATTTAGGGCAAAACAGATTTTCGGGAAGATGAAGAGGCACCAAACCCTAGCTCCAAGAAGTAGATCAGCGATGGAGAGCTATGGGGTTGTTGGTGACCTAGGATCAAGCACTTGGCTTGGAAGGCTCACAATCAATGAATCTCTCTTTTGAAATAAGAGTGAGGAGAGATTCAAGATTGGAAATGAATGAGCTTTGAATGAGATTGAATGCTTTCTCTTTGATCTCTAAAGTTCTCTTAAACTCAGCCTTGAGTGCAATGAATGCAGCACTCCAAGTATTTATAGGTTAGAGGAAAGAGAGAGAGAAAAACGTTTCAATTAAAGCTCCAACGGCTCTATTCTGAACCAAACTAGTCGGTCAAAGAACAACCACTGACCGACTAGTTCATCAACTAGTCGGTCGGTCAATCAACATGAACCGACTAAGTGGTGAACAGGGAATAGAAGAAGTTTAAACTGAAGGGAACTAGTTGGTCAAATAAGAGTTGCTGACCGACTAGTTTCACAACTAGTCGGTCGGTAACTCAACTGAGACCGACTAAGAGATAAAACTAATAGTCTGAACACAAATTGAATTAGTCGGTCCAAGAACAAAAGTTGACCGACTAGTTCATCAACTAGTCAGTCGCCAAATGAATATAGATCGACTAACGATAAACAGTAAGTTGGCATATACAGTAGAAGCTCAACTAGTCGGTCAAAGAAGCATCACTGACCGACTAGTTCACAAACTAGTCGGTTGGTGAGTCAACGTAGACCGACTAACTGTAAACAGTAAAGAGCTATGAATTTACTGACGCAAACTAGTCGGTCCAAGAAGCTTGGCCGACCGACTAGATCACCATCTAGTCGGTTGGTTCTTCTTCTTGAACCAACTAATATGTACGAGAAGTCGCGAATCGAAGCGCGATGCTTCGGGAAAGTTTGTATGGACTTCTTACAAGATCCTATATCTAAGAAATGAGCGTTATGAAGATTTAAACCGTAAGACCTACTCAAGGCTTAACATTCTACGAAAGAAGCTTAAAAGACTATAAATAAAACTTGACGATACCGTCTTCAAAAGCTTCAATCGAATCTTCATGACTTCTAAAAATGGTCCATAAGCTTCAACGAAGATTTAGGCATACGATCACGCGTATTGAGAAGTCTCGAGACGTCGCTTTGGATGTTCATATGAATTTGGCGACGATCTCCATAACTGCGCTCACAAATTGTTAGTTCACGATATATTTATGTTTGTTCATCATCCAAAACCAAATCCGGGGAGTTCAATATCCAACAATCTCCCCCTTTTGGTGATGACAAACCAACATAAATAATAATTAAAAATATTGATTCAAATGTAATTTACTTACTCCCCCTGCATTGATGACACGTTAATTCCAAAATGAATAATAATAATACGCATCAAGCAGACGAGTAAAGTATAAAATGAGAATCGATTATTGAAATATCGGATTTGAAAATCCATTTATTTATCTTAACTCCCCCTGAATCTAACATATCAAATTAGATTCTTGGAATAATGCTTTAAATTATCATTTAGCACATGTCATTATTATATCTCTCCCCCTTTGGCATTAGCAAAAAGAGTGGGAGGAGATCAACGACAACAACAATGGCTTCAAATAAAAGCACAGGAGTCGTAGAATACGACCACGGTCCAAGTGACACCAAAGAAAAATACGAATTAAACCAAAGCGTGTCAATGAGACCAAAGTCGAAAATCGATAAATAAATTCATCAAAACTCAAATCAATTTTACAGATTGAGTTATGGAATATACTCTCCAATATCAACATTCTTGGTTAATTTAGTGCATGGAAAACAATTCAATGTTTCCATAGAAATAATTTCTATTTAACCAAGTTATTATCGTCGAGCGACGAAATCAAACATCAGAGACATAAAAAAATTATATAATGTGCACAATAGAATGAAATGTCAACATCGATGTATATGTATATATATATATATATGAACCATGAGTACATCAAAAATATACATCACCGACATACAAAAAAGCGATCCAACGATCGTTGCACACAATACATCAAAATATCACACAAGACATCGGAGTATCACAAAACATACATATCCATCGAAATACATCAAAATACATAACCACCCACAATATCCTACCCAACTCTATCAAACAAGATATCTCATCTAAAGTGCATCGGAGAGTCCTCAGAGAAGCTCAGGAGGAAGTGGCAGGATCTGCAGCAGCAGCAGGCTCTGCAGGAGTGGAGGTGGTCACCGGATCAGCAGAAGTGTCCATGGGAGCGACGGTAGAAATCTCTGGCATGGCAGGAGAGACGATCTCTGGAGCAGCAACGGTAGTGGCCTCGGGAGCACCAGTCGTAGTATCCACCGCAGGAACGATGGCAACAGGTGTGCTCTCGGGGTCACCAGCAGAAGAAGCAGCTGCACCAGAAGCACCAGCAGCAACAGGAGTACCAACAGGGGCACGAGCAGCAGCAGTAGCAGCACGAGCAAGCTCAAGAATCTCCTCATCATCCAGCTCCTCGTCCTCGTCAGAAACTAACGGAGGGATCTCAATCCCCAAATGAGAAGCGATACGAGAAAGAATCTCCTCAGTGCGAGCGTACCGAGACTCCACACGTTTGATCGAACGTGCGAGGTCAGCAAGAGTAGGAGAGGGAGCAGCTGAGGCTGAGGCAGAGGATGAAGCAGCAGGGGTCGTCTGCTGAACGTGATGTAGCACCGCAAGAGACTTCTTGACGGTCATCGCGTTCAGAGGGGGACCGAGGGGACGCTCATCATCAGGAGGCAAAGTGACACGGAAGTGGCGAAAGACAAGCGTCAGAAGGCATGGATATGGGATATGTGTAGACTTTGTGGACTTCCGGATACACTCGAAAGAATCCATCTTATCGAGTATAATCCGAGCCCAGTTAATCTCACTCCCCATGAAGATGGCGTAGATCAACTTCAGAAATGGCTGGGAAGGCAAAGAGGAGGAGCCGTACTTAGGAAGTAAGCACGACTTCAGAATCAAGTTCAGGACCCAGCCATTAGTCTTGAATGACTTGGAGGGCACGCCAATCATGGCGGGAGGAATCTGGTGGAAGATCTCAGAAAGGATGACCTGATCGAGGGAGGAAATGTCATCAACGGAAATATCTGACGGTAGAAGGCCAGACGAGGAGATACCCAACACCTCTCCTAAGATTTCTGCCGTGAGGACTATCGAAGTCCCCAAGACAGTAGTCTCAATCGAGTGGGTCTCGTCGTACTGACCACGAACCCTATTGGCATAGAAGAGCTTCACAAGGCGAGGGTAAGGGTGTGGGTTCGCCTTCGGGGCATATCAAAGGTAATCGAGAAGACCGGAAGACGACAGAAGATCTGCGAGGCCAGGGAAGTCTGAAAACTGAACGAAATGCTCCAGAAGCAGTGGGCAGTGTTCGATACGGTTGTAAGCCGCGAGACACATAGGGTCATCGCGACACAACGATATATCGACACCGCCAACCGACATCGGAGCCTTTCCCTTAGGCTTACGTGTGGAAGTACGGGGTTGAGAGCTAGACTCAGGTTGCCTAGGAGGTGGTGTAGGATCCCTATGGGTCTCGGTCTCGGGTCTATACTCGGTGTCAGAATCCGAAGCACCGGGAGAGGGAGTATGGAAAGAGGAGGGTGACACAGTTTCCTTCGTAGGCTTGGGTTTTGGCTTGGGTTAGGCTCTAGGCTTGGCGGTCGTCGTCCTCTTCTTCTTGAGAGGAGGCGAAGACGACGAAGGTTGGGTAGTCTTCGATCGACGTTTGGATGGGGATCGTGTAGGTTGAATGGGATCCGTAGGAGTAGGTTCAACGGTCATTGGCGAAGGGCTCGTAGGACGGATCGGGATTCGTGTTCTTGCCATAATCGAAGCAAGAAACGACGCAATCAACACAAGAGATCGAAGAAGACAACCCTAAACAAACCCTAGAAGCCGAATTCGATTGAAGCTAGAGGAAACCCTAACCCTAGATAGCTAGAAAATGAACCTTAGTGAGCTAGGAGAGAGGTTAGAACAAACCCTAGAGGAGATCAACGGAGAGACGGCCGGAGATAGGTCGGAAGTTGTTCGGAAACGACGGAGGGAGAGGGGAAGTCGAATGTTTTTGGCTGAGGGAGAGGTTTTTGATCGACTAGAAAAGAGATTAGTCGATCGGATGAGGATATAAGTCGGTCGGGAGCTTAAAAGACGCAACAGTCCTCGTTACAATTAGTCGGTCACAGTTCAAGCACTAACCGACTAGATCACGATCTAGTCGGTCGGTCAATGAGCTTGAACCGACTAGTTGTAAACAGTAACTGAAGCCAAAAATCCTGACAAGAATTAGTCGGTCTGTGTTCATTTACTGACCGACTAGAACTGAATCTAGTCGGTCGGCTAATGAACTTGGACCGACTAAGAGAGTCCAAAAATTTTAGAATTTGAAATTTTGAGTTCTCTCCTAATCACACTTCGACGAAACATCAAAATACTCTCATTAATCATTATACTACCCCATTAAACATCGAAAATCTGAAATTTGACGTTTAAGAACAAATTGATCGAAAATTCCGAAAATTCAACGAAAAATCCAGAAAATTCCAATAAATCTAGCATGTGCAAATATAATGAAATTGAATAGCATGCAAGATTATTGAACATATGAATCCTAAATCTCGGATTCACCCATAATCCCCAATTCTCGACGTAACCGCACAAAGGAGTCTTCCTTTAGGGGTTTCGTGAAAATTGATCACTCCTTATTTTACACCTTTTTTCCGCATGTTTGCATGCCATTTAGACCGCCCAAATCATGTTTTTCACGATATATCGACGATATTGCGATGCTTTTCACGATTTGTTGTTTTTGTCGCATTTCAGGTGATTTGGCGCGATTTGGAGTGATCTCGAGATGCGCTTACTCTAGACGGCCACCGACGACCTCCCCGAGGGGTATTTTGCTGTTGGAGAGGAGCGGAAGAAGAATGGACGTCGCAGGAGCGACGAGGAGGCCAAAATAAGCAGAATGGGCATTTTTTGTGTCCCACTCGGCCGAGTGGAGGAGCCACTCGGCCGACCAGCGAGACACTGCTCGGCCGACCCGTTCAGACACGATTTCCATGTGTACTCGGCCGAGCGACGGAGACCACATCGGCCGAGTGACGATACCACGTCCGCCCGAGTGGCGCCCAGATGAAGCCCCTCCAAAATATCGAAGTTACTGTTTTTTCGGCCATCTGAGCTTCAGAAGACCCACTCGGCCGAGTGGTAAACCACGTCCGCCCGAGTGCAGTGAAGCCATCGGCCGAGTGACGATAGCTCACTCGGCCGAGCCGCCCCCCCCCCCCCGAACTAAAGACCCCTGAAGCCCCCGACTTACTGGAAAATGACAGGGTTTTCACTCGGCCGAGTGACTTTTGTCACTCGGCCGAGTGCGATGCGCTACCTGTAGCGAAATTTGCGGAAAACAGGCTGTGCAGGGGCGTTTTGGTCAGGATTTTTGGACGATTTTGAGGGCTATTTAAGCCATGTTTTTACCCTAGTTTAGAGAGCCATCTCTTAGATTTTTTACAGCTTTTTGAGACTACTTTTTGCTTTATTATTTGTGATTGGAGAAGAGGGAAAACTTGGATTTTTGTTGGATTAATTGAAGAACTACATTGGTTTGCATCTCTCTTCCCCAAAAACTCTATTTTTATTGTTTATATCATTGTTGTGATGAATTCCATTGCCTATTTCATTGATTATTTTTGTGCTATTGCTATGATTTGTGAGTAGTCTCCACGTCTTGGGGCGTGGGGATGAACCCTACAAGCCCTATTTCTTATTTGTGTTGAATTGGTAGAAATTGAGCTAGAATAGCTATTAGGGATTAGATTGAGATCGATTTACTACGGATAGCTAGGTATTCATATCAATTGGGATTTGCAAGAGATTGGATCCCAATTTGATAGGAAGCCCTAGAAATCCGAATTGGGTTGGAGTCGGATTTTCGAAGTATCGGTTTGCAAGAGATTGGACCGATACTAGGATTTCCGGTTGCAATTCCATGCCGATACTCGTTTGCAAGAGATTGGACGGGTAGGAACTATCTCAATCTAGATCGTGGACCGAGTTTGCAAGAGATTGGACTCGGTGCACGATTGAACGATGATGTTGATCCTAATGCTAGCTTTCCTAGGCTAGGGTTTGCAAGAGATTGGACCCGAACCTAGGATAGCTATAGACCGGCAACAGCGCGAGAGCGTGAGCTTGGTTCTACATTTAGTTGCAACTAGTTCATCCAAATTCTCATTCTAGCAATTTTGATACCGACGAACCACATTTATGAAATACGGTAAGTAGCGGGAATTCCCCATTCCCTAGACGTTCTTTATTTGATTTGATATTTCGCACACTTGTCTGACGATTGTGACAGGATCGCCCAAGGCAATTCTCTCTATTCTTAAATAGCCAGGTTGATTAGGAGCAAGCACGGTCATTCGTCCTCCCTGTGTTCGATACCCGCTCGCCGCTATACCGTGCGCTTGCGGTAAAACTACAACCGTTCTTTGGGGTCACATCCCGGAGCGATCAAGTTTTTGGCGCCGTTGCCGGGGATGGAATTTTGACGGTGCTCGGCATCGACCACCCGGTTATTTCTTCTTACTATCTTCCTTTACTTCCCTCTCTATCTTATTCTAACTTCATTCGCAGCACTATTTGCATGTTCTCCCCGTATTTTGCGTAAGATCTTAACAGGGAGAATGGAGGATGCAACGCCAACAATAGAACTCAGTCAAGAAGACTATGACTCCTTCACAGACCTCCTTAAGGAGCTTGTCGACGAGGTCCACACTACCAGAGCATTTGCTATTGATGTCAAGGACCCCGACGAACAACTATTTGCTAGTTTTGTGATGGACCAAATCTCCCCGGAGGGGATTATCGGAGGCAATGTCAGAGTTGACGTGGTCGACGACAAATTGTATTTCGAAGCCAATAGAGCAAGCGTCGAAGAACACTATGCTCCCGAAGAACCCTTCGAACAAACCGACATTCAGGGAGTTACACTCTATGACGCTCACTCTTGTTTTTATGAATCGTCTGATGAGTTTCTTGATTCCAGGTACGAACTGGAGCAGAGTGAAGGTTTTGGCGATGCTAGCACTGAATCGGAGGGCGCCTATTTCGATGCCTCATCCTCACTAAGTAGCGAGTCTGACTCGTCACAAGAGAGCATGCCCCCTGAACATGAGGTAAACACGGATAACAAGGAAGAAGTCGAACTCATGCGAGCCGATGAAGTGGAAGGAGCAGCGCCACCTGAGGTAGAGCTTAAACGATTACCACCGAATCTAAGGTATGCCTTTTTGGGTAATAAATTAACTTTCCCGGTGATAGTCAGTTCCCACCTCACACAAGATCAACTTGAAAAACTCCTAGACGTTCTCAGGAGCCACAAAGATGTCTTGGGATACACAATCTCCGATCTAAAAGGGATAAGCCCTAGGCTTTGCACGCATCGGATCCATTTGAAGGATACCGAAGCCACCTCCATAGAGCCTCAAAGGCGGCTAAACCCGAACATAAAGGAGGTGGTTAAGAAGGAAATCCTAAAATTGTTAGAAGCCGGTATAATTTATCCTATCTCTGACAGTAGATGGGTTAGCCCCGTTCACGTCGTCCCCAAGAAAGGGGGGATGACTGTCATAAAAAATGAAAAAGGTGAGCCAATATCTACGTGCACTGTCACGGGATGGCGAATGTGCATTGACTATAGGAAACTCAATAAAGCCACCCGAAAGGACCATTATCCATTGCCATTCATTGATCAAATGCTTGAACGCCTCGCGAACCATAAATATTTTTGCTATCTAGACGGGTATTCGGGTTTCTTCCAAATCCCTTTGCACGAAGATGACCAAGAAAAGACAACTTTCACTTGTCCCTATGGCACCTATGCTTACCGTAGGATGCCGTTTGGCCTTTGTAATGCCCCCGCCACTTTTCAAAGATGTATGACATCCATATTTTCTGATTACATTGAAAATATTATGGAAGTTTTTATGGATGATTTCTCGGTTTACGGAAGTGAGTTTGACTCTTGCTTGGAAAATCTCACTAAAGTCCTGAAAAGGTGCCAACAAAACAATCTCACTCTCAATTGGGAGAAGTGTCACTTCATGGTCACGGAAGGTATAGTTCTCGGACATCTTGTTTCCTCGAGGGGAATCGAGGTAGATAAAGCAAAAATTGAGGTAATCGAAAAACTTCCTCCTCCTATTAATGTCAAGGGCATTAGAGGCTTCCTTGGTCACGCGGGGTTTTACCGCCGCTTCATCAAGGATTTCGCCTCGATTGCCCGACCACTTACTTCCTTGCTCGCTAAAGATGTTCCTTTTGACTTTTCAGGAGAATGCTTGCAAGCTTTCAACACCTTGAAGGAAGCGCTAGTCTCCGCGCCCATCATACAACCGCCGGATTGGAGCCTCCCTTTTGAGCTAATGTGCGATGCTAGCGACCAAGCCATTGGAGCGGTATTGGGACAAAGGAAAGATAGGAAGCTTTATGCGATATACTATGTGAGCAAGACATTGGATGACGCGCAGAAAAACTACACAACTACCGAAAAGGAGCTTCTAGCGGTCATCTATTCCATAGAGAAGTTTCGCTCCTACCTCCTCGGCTCCAAGGTGATTGTCCACACCGACCATGCGGCATTGAAGTATCTTTTGAACAAGAAGGAGGCCAAACCCCGGTTGATTAGGTGGATACTCTTGTTGCAAGAATTCGACCTAGAGATCAGAGATAAGAAGGGTACGGACAACGTCGTGGCGGATCATTTATCTAGGCTCGTTCGCGACAAGGAGGATGAGAGCTTACCTATTGACGACACATTTGTTGATGAGAGGCTATATGCGGTAAGGACCGGGGAAGTACCTTGGTATGCGGACTTCGTCAACTACTTGGCTTGCGGTATCAAATCGCATGGGATTTCCACGCAACAAAAGAGGAGATTTATGCATGAGGTCCGTAGCTATTTTTGGGAAGATCCTTACCTTTTCAAGATATGCAAAGATAGTGTCATTCGTAGGTGTGTTTCTAAAGAGGAGGCAACGTCTATCATTTTGCATTGCCACGGTCTACCATGCGGGGGACATCATGCCGCCTCTAAAACCACCGCTAAGATCTTGCAGAGCGGGTTCTTCTGGCCGACAATGTTTAAAGACACCCACACCTTTGTAAAGGGGTGCGATAGATGCCAACGGACCGGGAATATCTCCAAGCGCAATGAAATGCCAATGAGGCCCATCCAAGAAATTGAGCTTTTTGATTGTTGGGGAGTAGACTTCATGGGACCATTTCCATCGAGCAATGGCAACAAATACATCTTATTGGCCGTCGACTACGTCTCCAATTGGGTGGAGGCAATTGCCACCCCCACTAATGATGCAAGGGTCGTCTCCAAGTTCTTCAAGCAAAATATCTTCCCGCGCTTTGGAGTGCCGCGTACCTTGATAAGCGACGGGGGAAGCCACTTCATAGAGAACAAGTTTGAAGCCATGCTAAAGAAGTACGGGGTGAATCATAGAGTTGGCATGGCTTATCACCCCCAGACAAGTGGCCAAGTGGAAGTCTCAAATAGAGAGATCAAGCAAATTCTCGAGAAAACCGTGGATCGGTCTAGAAAGGATTGGTCAATGAAGCTAAACGATGCTCTATGGGCATATCGCACGGCCTTTCGCACCCCCATCGGTACCACACCGTTCCGACTAGTTTATGGGAAGGCTTGCCACTTGCCGGTTGAGTTGGAGCACCGCGCATATTGGGCCATCAAGACCTTTAACTACGACTACAAGAGTGCGGCGGTGAGGCGACTCTTGGACATCAACGAGCTTGATGAAATAAGGAGAGACGCCTATGAGAGCTCGAGAATTTACAAGGAAAGGACCAAGATTTTCCACGATGCCGGCATAACCGTCACGGATTTCAAGGTGGGAGACAAGGTCTTGCTCTACAATTCCCGGCTCCGACTATTTCCCGGTAAGTTGAGGTCACGTTGGTCGGGACCTTTCACCATCAAGTACATACAACCGGGAGGAGCTTTCGAGTTGGAAAGCAAGGATGGTGCTACATTTAAGGTGAATGGTCAAAGGCTCAAGCACTATTCCGAGGGGATCCCGACGGTCGAAACCAATAGAGTATATTTGCTTAAAGAGCGATCGGATGATCTCTCGGACCTCCTTGATGAGGTGATAGAGGAGGCGATTCCTCACTCAATCGGCGCTCTTTTCGATGAAGAATTTGAAGAAGGCCCGGGTCTAGGCCAAGATGAAGAGAATAAAGATGATTCCCCCGACTTCTCCGCTGATGAAGATGAAGGCGACGCTGATGTCGCAAGGATTCGAGAGCTCTGCAAGCTCTCGAAATTAAAGTCTCCAAAGAAAGCTCCGCCGGTACGGAAATCGGCATCGCCGGTTAAGCCGTTGACCGGGGCAAATGCTAGCTTGGGGGAGCCTCCCCCCAACACTATTCGAGATAGGAGACCTCTGAGGGAGAACGCTACGCCGCCACGTCCAAATCCAAGCGCGCTCCCCGGGAAGTTTGACGGGTGCATCTCATATGCACCAAACATCCCGCATTGATTGAAAATTATAGGGGGTCGAGCTCACGACCTAAAACGAGCGCTTGTCGGGAGGCAACCCGACGGTTTTTGCTTTATTTTTACTTTTTCTTTATTTTCCTTTTAGAAATTTTTAGTGTTCTGAGTCATTCGACCAAAAATTTCGTGATAACGGGTCCTATTTTTCTTGACAGGAGAGGAGATAGGTAGATCCATCATGAGGAGGATGAACGCGACGACGAGGAGTGCCCCAAGAAGGCGCTCGACGCTTAGGAGGAGGATGAAATCGACTGGAGGAAGAAAGACGGAGTTTAGAGCCAAAACGAAGACAAACAGCAGAAATTAAGGCTCACTCGGCCGAGTATACTAGTCACTCGGCCGAGTACACAAGTTCGTCCGGCCGAGCCGTTCACGAACGAGGGAAGTCTGCTGAACCCAACTCTCTGTTTATTTTCTTGATTTCGATATAACTGCTACTCGGCCGAGTATATATATTCACTCGGCCGAGTAAAACGGATACCCTCCTAGGGCGAGTCATGCCGAGTAGCTTGAGTCACTCGGCCGAATGGACTTACGTCACTCGGCCGAGGCTGGCAAAGCCACTCGGCCGAAGCGTTATCGGGGAGAAAATTTTTATTGCCTCGCTCGGCCGAGTGAGCACGTCACTCGGCCGAGTCGTAACTTTCTTTTATATAAGTGGCGAGGGGGGGGCGCGGATTTCAAAATCGAAAAATCCCAAATCCGCCCGCGCCCCCTCAGCTACCCTCGCCCGATCTCGCTTCACCCAGCCCCCACTCGCCCGACCAAGCCCGCGCGCGCCGCCGCTCGGCCAGCCACCGCCGGCCGACCGTCACCGCACCCCGCCCGAGTCGCCGCCGGCGGCCTCGTCTCCGATCGCCTCCGGTATAGCTTGATTTGCCCGTTTTCTCCTCTTTTTGCGTATTTTTCGAGGATCCGTGTATTAATCGAACCCCTAACCCGAATCAATTCCTATATCTATCTGTTATACCCCTATTGCTCCATACATTTTGATTATTACTCGCTGATATCGCTTTTTCATGCGCAGGTTGCTTTTGGAGCTTAGGGGAGCCTAGGGGAGCTCCTACGGGCTGTTTTGGACTTCGTGGAGGCGCGGACTTCGCACGCTTCCACCGCTTAGCACTCGCGGCGTGTTTTGGTACACCCTTTCCATTCTTTTTGCACACGCCACACTTTTTCACTTTTCGGCGCGCTCGGGGCCGATATGCCGCCCCGGACACGGCCGCGGACGAGGAGACCTTCCGCTAAGCGGAAGAGGTCGGATGACGCCGACCCCGCCCACGAGGCGGAAGAGTCTCCTCCTCCTTCCCCCACACACGCCGTCCACCCAGCACAGCCTGCAGGCCCCGCACACCCCGCACAGCCTGCAGTGCACCCACAGCCCGCACAGCCTCTCCCTGCCGATCCACAGCCACCACCACCGGCTCCACTGGTCGGGCCGCTCGGGATTACGTTCCGAGACGACGCACACCGCGCCGTCTTCGAGCGTATCTCCCAGCGCTCGATCGTACCCTCCAGGTTTGCACACCTCGCTGACCTAGGACGCCTGGGGGTACTTGAGGGGATGCTCACGTTGTACGACAACGTGGGCTGGCAAGATTTTCTGCAGGTGTCGGCGGATACTTTTACCCGCCCGACACTTGAGGTTTTGAGTTCGATCGCCCAGACCGATGTGGGATGCTCATTCCGGTTCATGGATCGAGAGTGCCAGGTCACTCTCGATATGATGAGAGCGTTTTTCTTTTGGCCCGCCGTCCCCGGAGCCGATCGCGGTTACGGCCCCACACATATCCCTCCACCCTCTTTCGACGCCGGTGCCTTCTGGGCACGTATCACGGGTCTCCACGCCGCCTTTGACCCTAGTAGGGCCAAGGCCTCGGCCATCGTACATCCCTGCCTTCGCATTGCTCAGCGCCTTATGGCGACGACATTTTTGGCCAGATATGAGCCGGGCACGATGTCTACGCCAGAGCTTTACATGCTCTACGCGATGACACGTCCCAGAGCTCTATCTAGGGATGGAGATGAGCTTGTCCCCGCCGTCGTGATCGATATCGCGGCATGGTACTTAGACCGCATCATTGTATCGGTGGGCGCTCGCTCACCGATATGCTGCGGCGGCCTGATTACCTTGCTGGCTCTTATGACCGGCGAGGACTTCACCGACGACTTGCGACGCGTCCCGGGCCCCACCTCTTTGTCGATAGATGTTATGGCCCGGATGAAGATGCTTCGTCCGCATGGTGAGCGTCACTGGGTCTGGTTGCACGGCCCTTTCGGTGCCGACTACATGATTCTCCCGAGCCCAGCTCGGACCCAGATTGCACCGGCCCACGTTGACTGGCTCCCTGCGATGGATGTCCTCATCCCCGCTGCGTACTTGCTCGAGGCCGAGGAGGCCGAGCAGGCCCCCGTTCCCCCTGTAGACCCTGCTGCACACCCTGCCGAGCCTGCTGCCGACCCTGCTGCCGAGCCCGTTGACCCTGTGGCCCCTCAGCCCATACCAGATGTTTCCGCTGCTCCTGACACCGCTGTCGGTGTCGGGAGCACCTTAGCTGAGCCCACCCCCACCACTTCCGAGGCTGTCACCACCACTCCCACCACCACCTCCGGCCCTCTGTCCGTCGAGCCTCTTTGCTCCGCTCTCCCCGAGCGCCCGCAGACCTTTGTTGAGAGTGGAGAGCCCTCGTTCGCCGCGGTCGTGGAGACCATGGCTAGCATGATCTCCGCTGGGATTGCGCCTTTTGGTCCACACACTTCCGCCCCAGCGGTAGAGTCCTCTGTCTCCACAGCTGCCGTATTCTCCGAGAGCGTCGTGGCGTCTGTCCACACTTCTGTGCCACTGACCTCTCTAGCCGTCTCGCAGCCGCTTTTGTACTCTTCTTTCGCTGCCGCTGCCTCCACTTCTCACCGCCCGCCCCGACCTCACACTGAGGCCAGGCCCACTTTTGCAGGCGCGGCACCTTTCGTCCCCTTCCCTGCTGAGCCCGTTACATACTCCACTCGCGTACGCCAGCCTCGCCCTGCGCAGCCCCGACCGGTGCGTCCCTCTGCACTACCCCCGCCCGACACTGTACTGCAGAGCATACGTGCTCTTGAGTTGGCGGTGAGTGGTCTTAGAGGAGACCTTAGGACCCTGTCCTCCACCGTCTCTGCGATGGCTGGATGCTTCGAGCTGATCCCCCAGATCCACTACTGCCTTACACAGGTTCTGGAGCGTCTCCCACGCGTACCCCCACCCACCCAGCAGGTTCCCACACACACTTCCACACACACTAGACCTGCTTCCACTTCCACGCCCACCCCAGCTCAGCAGCCTGTCCAGCCAGCACCACCCTCACGACCTCCGCCTCAGGACGGAGACGGCGCGGCACCGCCTTCTTAGGCACTCCTGTGGCCTTGATCCATTCCTGCCGTTGTGCTGCCCGTCTCTGCTGGGTCCTGATGCACTTTTGTCCACCCCCCTCCCCTCACTTATTTTGGGATTATATTTTTGATCATATCTATTTGCGCATATCATATCATATCTACTTGGGATTCTCATTTTGATCACATCTATATATATCTTTTTTGGGAGAGAGTGAGAGTTTTTGGTGCCGCATTTATTTTCATATCACTCCTATCTGTGCATGCATCATTTCCACATCATATTTTCATTTCTTTTTTCTTTCCTTTCATTATCTTTTTTCTTCCCATCATGCATGCATCCTCACTTGCCCCTCACATTACTTGTCTATCTGGGTGCCACACTTTGCACATTGAGGACACTGTGCCGTTTAGCTTGGGGGAGTGAGTTCTCACGTTCTTTTTCGATTCGTCACCTTTATTTTCAGTTTTTCACACCGTTTTTCACTTTTGCACTCATTTTTCATTATTTTTCTTTTATTTTGCCATGCATCACGTTTTTCTTATTTTCCTGTGTGCCGCATTGCATAGTTCTATTTTCCTTTTATCTTTACTTCTTTCTTTTTCATCTCATGCTAGAGATGAATTTTCTGTGATGATGTCTACGTGGAGTTAGCTTATTCTATATGCATGCTATATTTGTCATGTCTTAGATTTCATTTCTGATATCATATGCTATGACTTGCTTTGCATTTAGGAGTAGTAACCCACACTTTTTCCTCATGAAAATGGATGAAATTTTATTATTAGCTGAGCCTGAATATTCATATGTATGCTATCACAGAAAACACACCAAGATTCACGCATTGAATGCCTATATCTGGAGTATTGATTTCTTTTCCTTTATCACTTCTATATGCATGAATTGTACACTTCACTTCAGGATGATTGAATGATGATTAGCTATGATATATCTGGATTAATTAGCTTTTTGTGATTGAAACTGAGTAGATTAGATTACCCTGCTGAAGTTGTCGTGCATGTCTTATAGAGTGAGCCGAGAGTTATATGTATTTCTTTCTCCACAAATCTTGAACATCATTTCTCTACTTTTAAAAATCATTGGTGAATCTCCCCTTAGTGATTCTGTTTTATGGCATTTCCCCCGCTATTAATTCCTAGCTCCAAATCTCTTATTCTAAAAGAAAAAATAATAATAATAGAAAGAAGAACATTCTTGTATATCATTATCTCTCTCTGAGTTGGGATCATTGTGTATATATTGCTTATTTAAGAAAAGAAAAAAAAAGAGAAAAAAAAAGAGGAAAAATCCTCAATAAAAGATCCCATCTCGCTTACTTTCTTTCTTCTTTCTCTTCTTTGCCTTTGGAGCTATATAAAAATGGGGATGTAAATATTTTTGTGCCACCACGCTTATAGATAAGCTTGGGGGAGGGGATCCATTGATGTGTGAGAGAGCGACTACTTGACATTGCACGACAACCTAGGCTAGGTAATATTCTATACTCGGTGAGATTGTTTCTAGCTTTACGAAATCCAGAAATCTAAGCATAGCGTTCATTTCATGAAATCCGTACTTTTCTATTCTCTCTATTCTATGGTGTGATACTCTTATACTCCAGATAGAAAGCGTTCAATTGAAAAGTGTGTGATCTGAGATTTGTATACCGCTTTAGATGATTCAGGCGATGTTAATTTTAAAATTATTCTGTTTTTCATGATTATACCATTGTTCGTGGGTTTTCTATTTTCTACTTGCACTATTATACTATGATATCAAAATGAGATTCTTTGACATGTATTTCTCACTCGATGCATGCAATGAGAGTAAGTGAAACCCACGTCCTGAGAAAATGATCTAGCATCCTACCTCTTTCCTTCTTTCTTTCTTTCTTTCTTTATTTTCATTTGGTTTTCATTCTTCTTCGTTTTTCATTTTTTCGTTTTTCGCCATTTTCGTTTTCCGAATCCACCGGGTTCGCCTTTTACTTATCTTCCTCGAGGACGAGTAAGAGGCAAGCTTGGGGGATTTTGATCACTCCTTATTTTACACCTTTTTTCCGCATGTTTGCATGCCATTTAGACCGCCCAAATCATGTTTTTCACGATATATCGACGATATTGCGATGCTTTTCACGATTTGTTGTTTTTGTCGCATTTCAGGTGATTTGGCGCGATTTGGAGTGATCTCGAGATGCGCTTACTCTAGACGGCCACCGACGACCTCCCCGAGGGGTATTTTGCTGTTGGAGAGGAGCGGAAGAAGAATGGACGTCGCAGGAGCGACGAGGAGGCCAAAATAAGCAGAATGGGCATTTTTTGTGTCCCACTCGGCCGAGTGGAGGAGCCACTCGGCCGACCAGCGAGACACTGCTCGGCCGACCCGTTCAGACACGATTTCCATGTGTACTCGGCCGAGCGACGGAGACCACATCGGCCGAGTGACGATACCACGTCCGCCCGAGTGGCGCCCAGATGAAGCCCCTCCAAAATATCGAAGTTACTGTTTTTCGGCCATCTGAGCTTCAGAAGACCCACTCGGCCGAGTGGTAAACCACGTCCGCCCGAGTGCAGTGAAGCCATCGGCCGAGTGACGATAGCTCACTCGGCCGAGCCGCCCCCCCCCCCCCCCCCCGAACTGAAGACCCCTGAAGCCCCCGACTTACTGGAAAATGACAGGGTTTTCACTCGGCCGAGCGACTTTTGTCACTCGGCCGAGTGCGATGCGCTGCCTGTAGCGAAATTTGCGGAAAACAGGCTGTGCAGGGGCGTTTTGGTCAGGATTTTTGGACGATTTTGAGGGCTATTTAAGCCATGTTTTTACCCTAGTTTAGAGAGCCATCTCTTAGATTTTTTACAGCTTTTTGAGACTACTTTTTGCTTTATTATTTGTGATTGGAGAAGAGGGAAAACTTGGATTTTTGTTGGATTAATTGAAGAACTACATTGGTTTGCATCTCTCTTCCCCAAAAACTCTATTTTTATTGTTTATATCATTGTTGTGATGAATTCCATTGCCTATTTCATTGATTATTTTTGTGCTATTGCTATGATTTGTGAGTAGTCTCCACGTCTTGGGGCGTGGGGATGAACCCTACAAGCCCTATTTCTTATTTGTGTTGAATTGGTAGAAATTGAGCTAGAATAGCTATTAGGGATTAGATTGAGATCGATTTACTACGGATAGCTAGGTATTCATATCAATTGGGATTTGCAAGAGATTGGATCCCAATTTGATAGGAAGCCCTAGAAATCCGAATTGGGTTGGAGTCGGATTTTCGAAGTATCGGTTTGCAAGAGATTGGACCGATACTAGGATTTCCGGTTGCAATTCCATGCCGATACTCGTTTGCAAGAGATTGGACGGGTAGGAACTATCTCAATCTAGATCGTGGACCGAGTTTGCAAGAGATTGGACTCGGTGCACGATTGAACGATGATGTTGATCCTAATGCTAGCTTTCCTAGGCTAGGGTTTGCAAGAGATTGGACCCGAACCTAGGATAGCTATAGACCGGCAACAGCGCGAGAGCGTGAGCTTGGTTCTACATTTAGTTGCAACTAGTTCATCCAAATTCTCATTCTAGCAATTTTGATACCGACGAACCACATTTATGAAATACGGTGAGTAGCGGGAATTCCCTATTCCCTAGACGTTCTTTATTTGATTTGATATTTCGCACACTTGTCTGACGATTGTGACAGGATCGCCCAAGGCAATTCTCTCTATTCTTAAATAGCCAGGTTGATTAGGAGCAAGCACGGTCATTCGTCCTCCCTGTGTTCGATACCCGCTCGCCGCTATACCGTGCGCTTGCGGTAAAACTACAACCGTTCTTTGGGGTCACATCCCGGAGCGATCAAAAATATCGGCGATTTGCTTTTGAGTTTCAACGTACACTAATATGATGTCCTTTTTAGCAATATGATAATCTAAAAAATGGTGTCGGACATCTATGAGTTTAGAACGGGAATGGTGTACCGGATTCTTGGAGAGACATATTGCACTTTGGTTGTCCACCATGATAGGGCAAGTATCACAGTTTATACCAAAGTCTTTAAGTGTGTGT
>JAULAV010007778.1:0-25473 GCA_030789695.1 Scilla litardierei | reverse complement strand
GAAGCGGTGGTCTCAACTTTCCATCAAATGATCAAATTCCAGACCCCCGAAGGAGTCGGGAAAGTAAGAGGAAATTAGAAGCAGGTGCGGTCGTGCTATACACTGTCCACCGCTTTGAGAAGGATTGGGCAGACAGACCTAGTCAATCCCAAAGGCGAAGATCGACGGTCCGCATCAATCGAAGAAACGGAGAACATCCGGATCTCCGAAGAAGAAGGGAAAACTGTCTCTATTGGATCAATGCTCCCTTTCGACCTAAGGGAACAGTTGATCGCTCTCTTGAGAGAGCATGCAGACGGTTTCGCCTGTTCCTCGAAGGATATGCCCGACATCGACCCTGAGGTGATATCACACAAGCTGGAGGTCGACCCGACTTCTAGGCCCATTAAGCAAAAGAAGAGAAACATGTGAGGGGAAAAGATGAATGCTGCAATCGAGGAAGTGGATCGACTTCTGGAAGCAGGCTTCATTCGGAAAGTCAAATATCCTGATTGGATCTCGAATGTCGTGATGGTGAAGAAGGCGAATAGCAAATAGCGGATGTGCGTCGACTTTACCGATCTCAACAAAGCGTGCCCGAAGGATAGTTACCCCTTGCCCCGAATCGACCATCTGGTCGACAGCGCTTCGGGCTACGAACTCCTCAGCTTCATAGACACATTCTCAGGATATAACCAGATCTAATGGCGCTGGAGGACGAAGATAAGACTTATTTCATCACCGATCGAGTATTTTCTGTTATACCAAGATGCCATTTGGTTTGAAGAATGTAGGGACCATGTACCAACGCATGATGAACGAAGTTTTTGAGGCTCAAATCGGGCGGAACCTAGAAGACTACGTTGACGACATGTTGGTCAAGTCAAAGAAGCCGTCAGATCAAATTGCGGATCTCCGAGAGATATTCGCACAGATCCGACGATACAACCTCCAGCCGAACCTGCCAAATGTACTTTTAGGGTTCGATCGGGAAAGTTCCTCAGTTTCATGCTGACGAATCGAGAGATCGAGGCCAACCCCGACAAGATCGCGGCGATCATAACGATGAAGGATCATTCGACCATCAGAGAACCCCAAAGGCTGAAAGAAAGAATAGCTACTTTGGGTCGATTCTTGTCTAAGTCAGCTGAGAGATCGTTGCCTTTCTTCAAGTGTTGAGAAAGGCGATAACTTCCGCATCGAATGGCAAGATGGTCATCAAGTGGGACGCGGACTGCAAGAAAGCCTTCTCCGAGTTAAAGGAGTACCTTCACAGCCCAACACTCCTGACCAAGCCAGACAGAGATGACCAACTCATCATTTATCTGGCCGCTACCATGTATGCCATAAGCTTGGCGCTCGTCAAAGAAGACTCGAGAGTGCAACGGCCCATCTACTATGTCAGTCAAGTTCTTCGAGGCGCAGAGATAAACTACTCGAGGATAGAGAAGATGGCTTTCGCGCTGATCCAATCTACGAGGAGGTTGCGACCGTACTTCCAAGCGCACACCATCTTGGTCCTCACCGACACTCCATTGGAACAGACCCTAAAGAGGCTGGACCGTTCAGGGAGAATGACGAAATGGGGAGTCGAGTTGAGCGAATTCGACATCCAGTTCAAGCCGATGTCCGCCATCAAAGGGCAGGCCCTCGCCGACTTCATTTTCGAACTCACTTACGACGACGACTCAAAGGAAGCGGTATGTGTTACTAACAACAACCCAGGGCTACCTCCTCACCCTTGTCAGGTATCAATTTGCCAACTGATGCAATTGAAGACAAGGAAACCTGGATCGTACAAGTTGACGGTTCGGCCACTCAAACCGGGAGCGTGGCCGGAATAATTGTCCAAACGTCAGCTGACAACTTATTCGAGTATGCTCTCCGCTTCGATTTTCAAACCACGAATAATGGTGCAGAGTAGGAAGCAGCCATCAATGGACTCCGGTTGGCTCGAGCTTTAGGAGCTAATGTGGTCCAACTACTCAGTGATTCTAACCTCGTCTTCCACCAACTAAATGGAAGCTTCGATGCCTGCGAAGACACAATGCAGAGTTACATGCAAGTTGCTAAAGCGGAGCGCTTGCCAAATTTAGACGAGCAGAAATCCATCATGTACCAAGGTAGAAGAATTACCGAGCTGACGCCCTTTCGAAGTTCGCGTCATCCTCTCCCACGGGACTCGGTTGGACAGTGTATGTACAATGTCTACCACATCCCATCGTGCTGGAGCAGGAACTGCTAAGCCTCGACCGAGAAATCACTTGGATGGATCCCATAATCCGTTACCTGAACACAGGGGAAAAACCGACCGACCTGGTGGAGGCACGAAAGCTAGAACGAAAAACATACCAATTCGTTCTGCTAGATGGTTTATTGTACAAAAGGTGATGGACCAGTTATGACGTTTTCCCATACCTCAAATGTTTAGCCCCACATGAAGCGCTCTATGTGATCCAATAAATCCACGAGGGCGATTGCAGGAACCATTGCGGGTAAAAGCAATATCTTTGAAGGCCGTAAGACAAGGTTACTTCTTGCCAATGATGTTCAAGGATGCCGTGAGTATGTGCGGAAGTGCCCGATTTGCCAAAAATTCTCAAGGATCAGCTCGGCCCCTCCAACTGATCTGATCCCCATCGTTAGTCTAGTGCCTTTCGCGAAGTGGAGATTGGACCTCCTTGGTCCATTCAAACAATCGAGCGGGCAACAGAAATTCCTAATAGTGGTGATCAACTACTTCACAAAGTGGATCGAGGCAGAGCCCTTGTCCCGAATCACCTGGACGGAAGCTCAGAGCTTTGTCTGAAAATCCATTGTCTGTCATTTTGGCATCCCACAAAATCATTGTGACGGACAATGGGACACAATTCGACAGTGCCGGCTTCAAAGATTTCTGCTCCGAGCTGAAGATTAAGATGCATTTCGCCTCTGTCGCCCATCCCCAGTCTAATGGATTGGCAGAGGCTGCTAACAAATACATCCTTGGACCCCTTCGGAAGAGAATAACCAGGCTCGAGGGAACCTGGCCAGAAGAAATCCATGGCATACTATGGTCATACAGAACGACCCACAAAACCTCGACGGGAGAAACACCATTCATGCTGGCTTATGGATGTGAAGCTGTCGTCCTAGTGGAAGTTAATGAACGACCACTTCGTCTCCAATACTATGACGAAGAAAGAAACTCGGATGGACTCGAACTCAACCTACAACTGGTTGACGAGGTTCGCAAACTGGCTTTGGCGACTCCTCATTGAATAAAAAGGACACATGGCTTGATATTTCAACTCAAGGGTTCGCAGACGTAGCTTCCGTGTAAGCGACTTGGTGATGCGTAAGGCTGCTTTCACTCCCTAGATTCTCAAGTAAGGAAAGCTCGCTGCGAAGTGGAAAAGACTTTACACAGTGATCAATGTGCTCGGTCCTGCCACCTACCAGCTTGCAACATTAGATGATATGGACCTACCTCATCCTTGGAAACACTGCGCATTTGCGGAAGTAATATCAGTGATTGTACCAGCGAGGGTAAATGCATTAAATGATCGAAACTTATCTTTGTCTTTTATCTTATGCCGATTCATGGTAAACACAAAGTCGATCGTTTTTCAATATTTGTCTGATGATTTCTAACCCCTAGTCATTAGCCGTAAGCCGATGGATCACCCCTCGCCACTGAACGACCCACGAAAGTCGTCGACCGTAAGTCGAAGGGGCCATGCCCCTCGCCACCTAACGACCCTAGTCGTCTGCCGTAAGCTGAGGGACCACCCTTTGCCACTAAACGACCCACGATAGTCGTCGGTCATAAGTCGAAGGGGCCTCGCTCCTCGCCACCGAACTACCATAGTCGTCAGCTGTAAGTTGAGGGATCACCCCTCACCACTCAACGACCCACGATAGTCGTTGGCCGTAAGTCAAAGGGGCCTCGCCCCTCGCCACCGAACGACCCTAATCGTCAGCCGTAAGTCAAGGGATCACCCCTCGCCACTGAACGATCCTTGACATTCGTCGGCCATAAGCCTAAGGGGCCTTGCCCCCTTGCCACCGAACGATCCTCGACTTTCATTAGCTCTAAGTCGAAGGGACATTGCCCCTCGCTACCAAACGAAGCGTGGTTTAGGTTTAAAAGATTGTATTCATTGATTGAATGTGCCTAACTTATCAACGACCAAACTTATCATCGATTTCTACGAGATTGGAAGTTGAGTCGTTGAGGGGCCATACACACACATATGTTCAAATTGATGAAAGCGCAGAAGTTGAAACAATTTACATTATTTTCATTTCAAAAGAAAAAGGAGTGAAAATAGAAAGATTGCAAAAAGCCTAAGCTAAATTCTGCCAGCCTAGGAAGGAGGAGGAGCGCCTCTGGGTACAAAGACATTCTGGAAAGCTTCCATCGCCTTTGTGAACCTTGCCGTAAGCTCTGCCTTCTCCCTTGCAGCGGCCTTCTCGAGCTCGGCAACTTTGGCTAGAAACTCATCAGCATCTGCCTTGCAAGCCTCCATCCATCTCTCAGAGTCGGAAGCCTTGGCTTCGAACTCAACTGCTTCCCTCTTAAAAGCGTCGAGGTCCGCCTCGAGCTGAGCCTTTTCCATCATCCACTGAAGCTCGGCTGACTTGCGGAGGTCTGACATAGACGAGAGGCTATTCTTAGCCTCTACAGCTGCCCACTTGGCCTTTGCCTTAGCTGCGAGGGCTTTCTCCAAGTCCTCCTCCTCCTTCCTCATCCAAACCTCGAGCTCTAACACCTTGCGCTCAGCGTCTGTCACCCGCCGACCTCCTTCGATCAAGTCGACGGCCTGACAACGCAACACGGTGCCAAGAACGGAAATCTGTAGAAAAGATTAGTCAGGAACGACTAAATCACGTGTCAATAGACAGAAGGAAGACGACGTACCTGATATCCGCTCCCCACAAAGAAGTTAGCCACCCGTTTGAGGTCCAATGACGTGTCCATATTTTCCATGCATTTACTGCATCATTTCATATCATTTTGGCCATCCAAAGTTCACACACACACACACACACACACACACACACACACATATATATTATCGTGCTTCTAACGATATATTTGAGTTTCGTATAGAATTGTTGATTTTCAGGAACTTTGGAGCGATTTGGAGCATTTATAGGACATGGACACATCCGAGCCATCTGGAGCATCATTGGCAAGGTTCAATAGGTGTTCGGCAAGGTGAAGAAGAAGATTGGAGGAGAAGAGGAGAAGAGAAGGAGAGTTGAGAGCTCTAGAGGCCAAGAGTGATGTTTTCCCAGGCAGCTCCGTCGAGCTGCTCAGCACTCGACCGAGCTGACATTCATAAAGCTCCATCAGATCGGACACACCTCGCTCGACCGAGCAGACATGTCACTTAGTCAGACCAACTTGGCAGCTACCAACACGTAGCAGAATTTTGAGAGCCCAAGGCCGCTGGATCAAGTAGACCAGCTGCTCGACCGAGTGGAATCAAAACCGAGTGAAGATTTCGAGGGTTTCTCGACCGAGCAAGCATGGCGACTCGACCGAGCAGAGCTTCTACTCGACCGAGCACAATCAAAACAGTACGCTGATTCTGAAGACTTTTCAAGCCCACTGTAGCCGATCGAGCAGAGGGTATACTCGACCGAGTAGCCCGTATCAGCCCTAGGCCAAAGAAGCAGCAAAGCAGAGCCATGCATCCAGCTCGACCGAGTGGTGCCACTACTCGACCGAGTAGGGCATCGCAGCCTGACTATCTAGTTGGCCTGATTGCTCATGACTTGAGATTTTTGTCGGGTCCATCCTCCTTGTATATAGACACAGTTTTTACCCTATTTCAGGGAGCTGGTTATTTTCCTTAGTTTTAGATTCTAGTTTAGTTTTCTAGAGAGAGTTCTCATAGCTGTCGCTAATTTTGTAGAAGACAAAGATTGGATTTTTATTAATTGCTTTTGCTTGGAATCTTGAGTTCTTAATTCTCTGCAATTGGCTATTTCTCTACAACGTTTTGGTAACGATATCTAGACTTTATATGCTTTTTTCAATATCTTTTATTGCGATGATGATCTCTCTTGCTTTTATTGAATATTCTATCGGTATTTCTATGAGTTGTGAGTAGTCTTATCTAGTGCTAATGGAGGATCTTATGATTTAGATGCAAAGTTAGGATTTTTATGTTTTTGGTATAAAAGGGATGTGTTTGGTTGATCCAGCTAAGTTTGTAGGGGATTCCATTTAGGGTTCGTGACCACGACAGTGTCGCATACTTCTTGGACGGATATCCTATGAACTTAATTAGGTATGTTAGTGAATCCAATTAGGGTTCGTGACCACGAGAGTGGCATGCAATTTGATGGAATCTACCGACATCCTATATTACTAATTGATGACATATGACAGTAGCATCAATGAGAGCTACCAATACACAGATCAAAGCTCTAATCCACGATGGTGGCATGAGTGGAGAGTGAGAATAGTTGTCGATCGTAATGCACGGACCGCGTGTGAGGCTATTCACGACGGTTGGGCTAAACACAGGATACGTTAGACGAGTGGGACAACGATAGTTGGTCATGACTTCTACATTTTAAATGCGACAATCTCTTCCTAATAAAGCTAATTCAACGTAAGAATTCTAACCTAGCATTGACATCCGACGATCTTCGTGGTAACTCCTATTGCCATAGTCTCTTTATATTGTTGTAACCCCGTTAGGCGATAATCGTGACAACCATCTTTGAATACGCCTGCTGACACTATTCTGAGATTTAAAAAAATACCCAAGACTATATAAACATCACCTCCCTGTGGGATCGATATTTTTCTATATTACAAAGCTCTGACACCGTGCATTTGTGGTAGTTTTCGGGTGTAAATCCGGAGCGCATCAAGCTTTTGGCGTCATTGCCGGGGAGGAATACGATTTGTACTTGGGTTTATTTCTTTATCGAAGAACTTGTAAGCTATTCTTACCATCTCCTATCTTTCCATATTTTTATTCTTTTAATCCTTTGCTACTGACAATTTTCTCTTAGTTGTTGCTTGTGCATGAACACTTGCCTCGGGGGTTCTGATGATCCATTATTATTTGACCCCGATATTGAAAGAACAACAAGTGCTTATGCATGAATACTCACCTCTGGGGTTCTGACGATCCATTATTATTTGACCCCGAGATTGAAAGAACTGCAAGGCGGCTCAGAGCAGAAAAGAGGAGCCATATTTTTCAGGAATCAATGGCAGAAGCTACTAGTACTCCTCCGCGTACTGGCATCATCCGTGATCACTTGCAGGCCAACTTATACAAAATATCCTCTATCTTGAGACCGCAGTTGGTGGCTGGAAATTTCGAATTGAAGACAAGGCTGATAAATCTGATGCAGCAGGACCCTTTTCATGGGCATACACACGAGAATCCCAACCATCACATAGACCTCTCCTTGGCAAAGTGCGACATTTTCCAAAAAAGGATGTGGGCGGCGATGCGATAAAGCTCTCAGACTATTTTCATTCACTCTGCGGGACAAGATCGCTTATTGGTTGAGGGCGCACCCCACGAATACTTTCACGACTTGGGAACAGTTGGCCTTGGCCTTCATCAACAAGTTCTATCCACCGTCCAAAACGGTCAGGATCAGAGGGGCGATCACCAACTGTAAGCAGCTTCCACATAAGTCATTATATGAATCTTGGGAGCGATTTAAGGACCTGCAACATCAGTGTCCACACCATGGCGTGCCGGATTGGGACCTTATTCAGAGCTTTTACATTGGTCTCAAGCCCGACACCAAAATGATCATCGACACCTCTACGCAAGGCGCATTGTTATCCAAGCCACCAGAGGAGGCCACCTCATTGCTAGAACAGATGGCCTCCAACAACCAACAATGGAGCGATGAACGCTCGACACTTAGAGGTACAAGTTCAGAGGTGAAGATAGCTACACAGCTTGAGGGCCAGCTTGAGACTCTTTACAAGCAGGTTGCATGAATCGAGCAGAGGTTGGACGCTATCCCTACTACTTCCAGAGCTCCAATTTATGCTACATATGAGGACTACGTCGAGCAATGGTAGGTTCCAAATGACTATTCCTATGATGGAACGGACATACCGACGGAGCAAGTCAATTTTATTGCAGGTGAGGTAAGACCTCAGTGGTCAAATCCGGCGTTGAGATCACATCTCGGATTTTTATACAGCAACCCCAATGGAGCATTACAACCACCGTCCCAACCGAGGCCACCACAACCTCCTCCGCAGCAAGGGCCATCTCCACAGTAGCAGAACAATATGGATTCAGGCCATCTGGGCCTTACAGAACACCGGGTTACTATAATCGCTAGCCTTATCAGCAACAACAACAGTATCAGCAACTGGCGGTGCAAAAACCAAATCTGGAGACAACTTTGGATGCCTTTATTAGCAGCCAAACTAAGATGAATGCAAAATTTCAGCCAACCATAAGAGTCTCCAAGCCACCGATGATGGATTGTCCGCCCAAATGACTCAACTTCTGAAGGCTCAAGGGAGATTGCCATCCCAACTTGAACCTAGGGGCCAAGTCAACGTGGTGGTAGCGGTCATGACGAGAGGAGGAAAGAGTACCGACACTGTGATGGTGCTGGTCTTTAAGAAAGTGGATCAACGAGCTTCGATGCCTATTCAAGAGGAAGACACCACCATCTCCAAGCCCATTGTCGCTCAGGACGAGGAGAGAATTATTGATGAGCCACACGCCACTGCAGAGAAGGAGGCTTCGCCCACCACATCGCCCACTTCCATCACTACATCACTCTCGGGTGTCCCTACTTCTGACAAATCCACGCCGACGGATGTCGCCAAGGACAAGGGAAGCTGACCTCCACCACCTTACCCGTAGAGACTGGCCATGGAGAAGCTTGAGAAAAAGTATGCTAAGTTTATAGTGCTTCTAAGGGGTGTTCACTTGAACATCCCCTTCATGGATGCACTCATTGAGATCCCCACATATTTTTGAAGGATCTAATAGCGGCGAAGAGAAAGCAAGAAGCGGTTAAGCTAGCGGATAGCTGCACTTCGGTCTTCAAGAACACTCTACCGAAGAAATTACCAGATCCCAGAAGTTTCACGGTGTCGTGCTCCATTAGCGGCACCCCCATCGATAGAGCTTTGATTGACTTGAGAGTGAGCATTAGTTTGATGCCGCTCACTATTTTTCAGAGACTAAATATGGGATCAGAGTTCGAGCCCACCGGCATGAGTATTCAACTAGCGGATTAGTCAATCACATACCCAGTCGGCATCGCATGTGACGTCATTCTACAAATACCGGGTGGGATATGCGTGCTAGTGGACTTTGTCATCATGGACATGTCCGAGACATGGAGTTCTTAGATTATTTTGGGGCATCCATTCATGGCCACAGCTGGAGTCCTGATCGACGTCCGTGAGGGGACGCTATCTATAAACGTTGGCAACATTGAGATTGAGTTCCAACTCCAAAATCCAATGAAGGATCACTACCCGCGCGAGGATGCAAGCTATCTTGAGCTCCTAGAGGACGACGCCACCGATGAATATGATATGGAGGAATTTACTAGAGTTCCCATGACGAAGAGCTTAGATGATGACGGCGACGTCATACACGACAAGGCGTTGGCCGCCTATTTGAGAGGCTTAGACGAGGAGCTGCCGTTTATACCATTGCATGATCAACAACCGGAGGCTACGATATTCATGGCCAGCGAGGGCCAACGAAGCGAGGCACGCCAACTCCCTCCACATGGTCTCGTTGGAAAGCACGACGGGCGCATCTCATATGCGCCCAACATCAAGGAGTGTCATTGAAAATCATAGGGAGTCGAGCTTACGACTTTAAACAAGCGCTTATCAAGAGGCAACCCGAATTTTCTTTTATTTTAGTTTTATTTCTTTTAGTTTATTCTTATTTTCATTCAAAAACCAAAATAAAAACGTTTTTTATTCGTTAGAAAAATATAGAAATATAAAAATTATAAGAATTTCTGATGTGTTCTACATTTTGCAGGTGAACAATTGAGAGAGCGCGCCAAACGATGAGACTTTGGAGAAGGAACTGAGGAGAAACGACGAGGAGAGCCACATCTAGCTTGGAGGACAATTAAAGGCCCCTCGACCGAGCAGCTGCCTACTCGGTCGAGCTACAGTCAGCTGAAGAAAGGGGGAAAGAAGAGCACTTTAGAAATCAATCGGACTCGACTGAGTAGCCACCCTACTCGGCCGAGCTACAGTCGGAGTCCAAACAAGCTAAAAATGTCGCTCTGTTATTGATTCAGCTCGACCGAGCTGAGTAAGCAGCTCGGTCGAGTAGCTTGGCGACAGATTGGGGGATTAATTTTAAAAGTTTTCATATCTATACACGATCAAGCAGTCTGCGCTGCTCGATCGAGCAGCGACTAAGAGGCAGGGCCCACTTTTTTAAACTTAAACCGAGTCGAACTCAAATCTTATAAAACCGAACCGACACCTCTTATCCCCCTCGAAATCAAATCCTTAACCCCAGCTCGAGCGCCCCCTCTGCCCTAACCCCTACTCGATCACCCCGCTTGTCGGAGCTCTGCCACCGCTCAGTCGCACTCGGTCTGCCACCCTCTCACTCCCCTCCATCCCTCTCTCGCCACACCTACCTCTCTCCATTATTCCCAATTTCAACCGCTAAATCTAATTTTTCCTAATTTTGAACCCCAAATCCAATTTAATTTCTTAATACCCTACTAATATTATCTTAATTATTCATTGCAGGTACATTTGGAGCTTTCCGAGGAGAATCTAGATCTGGGAGCAGATTGGAGGAAATTTAGCTTTGAGGCATCGTGTGTATACTTGCATTTTCTTTCGCTGCGACTCACACATATCAGTACACTCGTTCCTTGCTTCATTTTTATTACCACATCGCTTGTTTGCATCGCTTAGCACCCCATACATCACGATGCCACTTAGACTTAAACATAGGAAGAACTCGGCCAAGAAGAGGAAGGTCGCTGACTTGGGTCCCGCCTCTTCTAGGCCTGCATGCCGCCGTCGCCGTTCTCCCTCACCCACTGAGCATATGTACGTCACCATGTTCTTACCACCATCTTCACGCTCACCATCCCCCACGCCTCTAGGACTTGAGGCTCCACGCACCACAGCCACTCCCATTCCCACAGCCACTCCTCCACCTCCATCCAATCACCCATACCCACCGGCGCTTTAAGGACATATGCCATTGTCTTCAGGGATGCCGCTCACCGCACGTGATTCGAGATCGTATCCCGCAGCTCCATCATCTCCACTCGCTTTGCATCCATCAGCACTCACGAGCCTGGGCATCCTTCAGGGTGTCCAGCGACTCTACCAGACCATAGGCTGGGACCACTTCCTGACGATGCACACACGCACATACACTCTCCTCACCTACTAGGTGATGAGTTCCACTGCCTCCGCCGCCACGGAGATCTGTTGCAGTGGATTCTTTACCATTTTTGCCACCATGCTCGGCCTTGTTCTTCCAGCCGATCTAGTGGTACCACCCGGGCCTACCAGACTTAACACAGATGTGCTTGTTCGTAAGCATATCATTAGGCCCATAGTGAGCGCCACTGGATTTATCTTTTAGGCACCCGCCGCGAGCATCACATGTATCTCCCTCGCCCTGATCTTACACAGATAGAGCCAGTCATGCTTGACTGGCTCCTCCCTGGCATTCTCCATATCTCACCCATCCACGTCTTATAGCCCGCAGGTGCCCAGCCTACCGCCGAGGATGGCGACGAGGACTGGGAGCTTAGTTCTGATGAGGAGCCTGAGAGCTACCATTCCTTCCACCACCACTACACCACTTGTGAGCACTTCTATCCTTCCTTCTGTCAGTGCCGATCACGAGGACACTTCTGTTTCCGTCGCTCCTGCACCTACCGATTCTACCATTTCGGAGCATGTCCCCACCACTCCTTTCCCTTCCAATACACTGTCTGCACCTGTGGACCATACTCTTATCATTCCGGAGTCCATAGCTCCTCTATCTGGCACCACCACTGTCTACACATCAGTGTCCTCACGGAGAGCGTTGCGATCACCACTTCTGTCGCCGCGACATCTACTCCTTCTGATTCCACTGCCCACACCTCTACACCAGATCTCGGATCCATTCCTTTTCCATCTTCTACCGAGATCCACACTAGACCAACATCTCCTGATTTCTCTTTCAGACCTCGTGCAGCACGAGCACGAGCCCATGTAGAGAGGGTTATGTCTAGTAGTGCACGTCCACCACTTGACTCCCACCTCACTGACGCACGCTTGACAGCGGTGGAGGATGAGGTTGTTGGATTGAGGCGTGACTTTGCCACCCTCACTTGCTCGGTCGCCACCCACCACGAGTCAATGAGCCAGGACATTTGGGCAATTTTAGATATTCTAAGGATACATCGTGCACCACCCGTCATACTTGCACCTGCTCCTCCTGTCATATATGCATCGCTCACCGAGCATATTGTTTAGGCTATTGCAGATCCTACCTCACCTCCTATTGAGCCGGTTGCACCAGTCTCTGACACACCTGTCTCCACAGTTGTTGACACACCTGTCCTCACACCCGTTGACCCACCTATTGTTCCATCATCTGGTCCTCAGCAGTCGGATCCACCATCACCCACAAAGGGTGCTGCTGCTGCTTGATTTATATGATTGCTCCTGTTCTCCCCTCCTACCATTTTAGTGCCCATCTATCTCTTCGGGGCTCGCACCAGCATATCATGGGGGAGAATCCATCATCACCCATTTGCATATACCCATCTTTGCATCATTTGCATGCTTGTACATATTCTAGGCATTAGAACATGCATTTGCATCTTTTGCTTTTCCTTCATTGTATATGTTTTTATTTTATTTTCCATTTTCATTAACTACCCGCCCCACCCTAGCATCATTTCTCGCCATGCACGCGTGTTCTCAGTAGTGAGAACACTGTTGTGTTTAGCTTGGGGGATGAGCGCTATCGCTTTTTATTTTTATCATCTATCATTTTTCTTTCACTTTATCTCTTTTTTATCTTATTATCCACTCATTTACACCACTATATATAGGAAAAAGGGGATCTAAGGTGCCTCCTTAGATGGAAATCTAAGGAGGCGCCCCCATTTCCCCCCATCTCCTACAAGTTTTTTTGAAATGTTTTTTCATGGGGTTGTTGTTCACATCATGGATGTTCAACATACCAAATTTCAAGAGATTCCAATACTTTTTGAGCCCCCATCTACCCATTACAACTTCAACGGTCTGAAAACGTGCTGAAAAACCCACGAAGTTGCAAGGAGTAGATGGAGGCTCAAAAAGTATTGGAATCCCTTGAAATTTGGTATGTTGATCATCCATGAGGTGAACAACAAACCCATGAAAAAACATTTCAAAAAAATGTGTGAGATGGGGGAAAATGGGGGCGCCTCCTTAGATTGAATCTAAGGAGGCACCTTAGGATCCCTTTACCCTATATATATATATATATATATATATATATATATATATATATATATATATATATATATATATATATATATATATATATATATATATATATATATATATTACAATTGAGGGCTGTTTTTGAACTTTGTCCTATGTGGCAATGTCACATCAAGTTTTGGGGGGAAAATTTTTTGGGTTGGGAGAAAATTTGTTGGGAGAATACAAAAGCTTTTCTTATTGAAATTGGCATCATCATCACTTAATACTCTTCATTCAAAAATGACCCAAAAAAATGAGACCCAAAAAAATACAGCGAATGTGCATTCAAAGAGGCGGGTTGAGTTTTTTGGGCGTCAAGCAGAGGTCTAACCAACCTATCCGCGCCGAAGGCGCCCGCTAAATTTTTTTACGCTAATTTGTTGTTAATTTTAATTTTGGCTGTAGAAATATTTTTTAGTGGACAAAGATTTCGCGGAAAAAAATCTTAAATGCACCGTGCCCGCGTGCACGGGTTATAACTATCTATATTACAATTGAGGGAGGTTTTTGAATCTTTGTCCCATGTGGCAATGTCACATCGCCACATGGGACAACCTTCTTAAACACAAACCCTAAAACACAAAACTCCACCCAATCCCAAAAACACACCCAAAACCAAACACCCAAAATCACACCCCAAGCAAAAAAAAAACAAAAACCCCAAGCCACTACACACACTCAAACCCACCATTCTCATTTTCACCCGTTTTTGCACTAATCGAAACACCCGTCTAAAAAAATTGAAACCCAAAAAAACACAGGGAATATACAATCAAAGAGGCGGGCTGAGCTTTTTGGGCGTCCGTTTCAATTAACCCATCAAGCACAGATCCGAAGGCGCCCGCCCGAATTTATTGTTCCTCGCCGAAGCCGGCCGTGCCTCTAAATTTTTTTATGCTAATTTGTTGTTCTTTTAAATTTTGGCTGTAGAAATATATTTTTTTAGGACAAAGATTTTGCGGGCAAAAATTTTGAATGCACCGTGCCCGCGGGCACGGGTTATGTCTAGTATATATATATATATATAGGAAAAAGGGGATCTAAGGTGCATCCTTAGATGAAAATCTAAGGAGGCGCCCTCACTTCCTCCCGGCTCCTACAATTTTTTTGGAAAAATTATTTCATGGGTTTGTTGTTCACATCATGGATGATCAACATACCAAATTTCAAGGGATTCCAATACTTTTTGAGCCACCGTCTACCCCTTACAACTTCAACGGTCTGAAAACGTGCTGGAAAAACCCACGAACTTGCAAGGGGTAGATGGGGGCTCAAAAAGTATTGGAATCCCTTGAAATTTAGTATGTTGATCATCCATAAGGTGAACAATAAACCCATGAAAAAAATTTCAAAAAATAATGTGTGACATGGGGGGAAATGGGGGCGCCTCCTTAGATTGAATCTAAGGAGGCACCTTAGGATCCCTTTACCCACATATATACATACATATATATATATATATATATATATATATATACATACATATATATATATATATATATATATATATATATATATATATATATATATATATATATATATATATATATATATATATATATATATATATATATATATATATATATATATATAAAAGCATCATATTGTCCATCTTTTGGGTATGCTTGTTTTATTTTTTAATTCCACCTTTCTTTTCCTTTTTACGGTATATATATTCTATATGATGATATCTCTTATTGCTTTAGTAGCCATCACGATGATTACTATCCTTGCCATGCTACTTAGAGTATTTCAGTATCTTGCTATCCATGTGCTTGCAAATATATTTCTTTTGGTGACTCCTCTAAGTGAATGCATGACATTTATTGAAGCTGAATGTATGGATTAGTGTTTAGTATGCTTTTATTGGAAATGCACCAAGATTCATACATCATTAGTATATCTGAAGCATCAGTTTTATTGTCTTATTCACCTTCTGTTGCATGCCTGATATGATTGTAAACTTTACTACTTGACTTCACTATTTGTTGAAATGATTGAGAATATCCATGCTTACATATGAGTTTTAGTTGATGTATTATCTTATTGAACCATTTGTGCACATCTTAGAGCGAACCGAGTGTTACATTATATTTCTTTCTCCACATATATCTTTATTTCTCTGCTTGTCACTTGAGTTCACCCCTTGCAGCTACTTATATCGCATCTATTCCCAAAAATCTATTGCAAAGGAAAAAGTTAGCTCCAAAAAGTACAAAAAGCAGAAAGGAGCCAAAAACCAAAAATGCAAATCATATTGCTCTTACAAAAATCCAAAAAGACAAAAAGAGAAAAAAGAAAAGAAAAGAAAAAAATATTTCTCTATCTCATTATTGGAGCCACTTTTATACTTGGGAAAACCAAGTCAAAAATCCAATTTTCCCCTATAATTTTCCTTTGGATGCGATGCTCAAGCTAAGCTTGGGGGGTTGAATTCATTTGACCATATGAGTGAGTACGACATTAGAGTGGAGTTGTGCACAAATAGGAATATTTGATAATGCTGAAACATGGCAAAATAGTTTAGCTTTGGAGATTTCTTATGATTTGATATGAATATGTGAATGCGATGAGTTTTATTCTATCCTTTATTGCATGCTTGATGTGATTCTTATATGATTCAGTTATAACTTTGATTGAAAAGTGCATCGTCAATGATTTGCATATTAAATTCTATGAATGGCATGAAGTGAATATGAGTTGATTGCATGAATTTAGAGAGTCCCTTTTTGTTGATCTTAAAAGCTTGCAAGTACTATGTTTAAGTAAGATATGAAATCTTTATAGCATGTGATTCGTATTTTCCGAGTTATCGTGATGTGTAGCTTATAGCTTGAGATCTGAGCGAATAATCTAGCGACCACTTCCATTTTTCATTCATTTTGTATTTCTTATTTTCATCTCCCAGTGAGCTTCGTATCCGTCTTCCTCGAGGACGAGTATAAGGTAAGCTTGGGGGATTTTGATGTGTCCATATTTTCCATGCATTTACTGCATCATTTTATATCATTTTTGCCATCCAAAGTTCACATTTATATATATTATCTCGCTGCTAATGATATATTCAAGTTTCGAATAGAATTGTGGATTTTCAGGAATTTTGGAGCGATTTGGATCATTTATAGGACATGGAACTGTCACGCACCGCTTCCCATTATACTTGGAAGCGAGGACGTGAGCGGGTTTGCATGGGTTGGAGCATTGAAGCTCAAACCCAATAAGCGTCTGTGAATAAAAAACATACGCATGAACTTGCATTGCATTCAGAACAACAGAGATAACTATAAATTTAAGCCAACATCCAGAAAGGAGGTACACAAAATAATAAGGCCCCAAGCATGGCTAACAACAATAGAGTTCTAAAAGAGGGTACACACCCTACAAAAGTACCATAAACGAAATCCTCAGCAGCAGCAGGTAGTGCTCAGCAGCTAGTCTTCAGTGGGGAGAACTCCTTGTTCAGTGTACTCCTGGTCCAGTTGGTCAGTCTCCTCAAGTAGCTCGTCCTCAATGTAACCTGTCTAGTGACCTGGCATACATTTCAAACAACATAGAAATGTATGTCAGCAAGGGTCCTTGGTAAGTTATGGTTATGAGTGGGATCCTTGGCAAGGTTTTCAAAATAGTTTACGTGGCAATTAAAAGCATTTATGAATGACTGGGCAATTATAATTTCAGAGATTACACTAGCATGTCAGTTCTATTATAAGGGAAAACATGGTAGTTCTATTATAACAGAAAACATGGCAGTTCTATTTTATAAGAAAACATGACAATTCTATTTTAAATGTAAACAACATCAGTTCTATAAGTCAACATGTTCGACATAGCATTTTCAATCTGTTCAATAGTGTGTTCAATTTAGTGACTAAGGTTCACGTCTTAAGGCGGCTGGTATGTGAATCTACCTTTAAGTGCCCCCGAAGGTGACCCTTTTACTACCGACTAGTGCTCGCGAACCCAATCACACACACGTGTACTTTCTGGACCACGAGCCAGAATCAGCCAAACCGGCCATCATAAGTTGTAATACTGGAACACGAGCCAGACTAGCCAAACAGGCCCATACTAATAGCCAAATCTTGGCCTGCAATATCTATGATTAGCCAAACCGACCCGTATATTATATCAGTAGCCAAACCGGCCATCACATTCTATGATTATCAAGTTATGCAAGTATTTCATATACTTTCAGCAGAGTTTTGCATTTCATGTCGTAAGAAGGCATTATCACTTTACTTAATAAATGTCCCCACACATGCACAGATTCTTATAGGGCAATTCACAAAAGTGCATACATGGGGTTTTAGTGTCGTTGTGTCTCATGACATTTTCTGTGTACAATATTTCGCAGTTGAATCATCCAGAACTAGTTATATGGGGAAAACGTCTTAATGAACGACAGTTATAAAATGCGCACTTGCTTGATTTTGGTGATTTTGGGTGCCCAAGCGAGAGGCATGCTTTATCTGCGGAAGAAACACCAGGCTCATATCTCCTTAGCGGGGACATGAGACCCCCTTGTTGGATCTGGAACTAAGCCTAGAGGGGGGGGGGGGGGGGGGGGTAAATAGGCTAATAAAAATTCTCGTGCAACCCACGAGCAAATACACATAGTTATAGCAGATTTAGAGTAAATAAAAAGCAATCACAGATGCACAGTAGATTTGCCCTGGTTCAGTCGTCACCACGACCTACGTCCAGCCCCCAAAGCAGATACTAGATTAATAATGTAATAGGTACAACCTTAATAGCTAGAGAACCCACGTCTCTACAATCACCAGGCTCTCATTACCCCACTCACTGTGTTCAACAAAATTAATCCTAGTATAAGCTTTCTATTGGCTAGTCCCTACTAGTCAAGTCCTTCTTGTTTAGCACCCACTAGACAAGACCCCAAAACATCGCAATGGTAAAGTTCCTCCTACAAAGATTGCTACTACTACACAAATATAATAATAAAGAGTTTAGAGAATCTCAGTTTGTGTAGCGGCGATCGTCTCTGTCAATCTGCTCAGGTCAGATCGAGTCTGATAATGAAGTAGTTTTGTCTCACGTCTGCAACTCAAGTTGCAGCAACCTCCTTGAAGCTTGCGGCCTAGAGAATGGATGGGGCTTGAAACTTGCATCCTTGGCTTGGCTCCTTGTGGTAACTTGCGCAATATGGATGAAGCTCTCCTCTTTTGTTGCAGCCTTGGCAATGGATGGATACTCGAGCAATGAACCCTCTCTTGCCCTTATCAAATTGCGGCCAAGGTGTAGGTGCTTGCAAAACTTGCGACCTCCTTGTGTAGTTGCATAATGAAAGAACTCTTGGCTATGTTGCTTGCTTGCAAGGTTGAAGGAGATGAACTTGGATGTTTGTTGCGTCAATGGGATAGGCTTTGTGGCTTTTGCGCAAGGGATAATTGGAGAGGCTTTGTGGCTTTTGCGCAAAGGATAATTGGAGAGGCTCCATGGGATGTTGCGGCCTATGGAGATCTTGGTCTTGATACAATGAAGCTCTTGGCAATGGAGATAGGAGCTTTGTTGTGCAAGCTGGAAGGAGAAGTTGCGCAAGGGAGAGGATGAAGCAAAGGAGCTCTTGGATTTTTCTTGCGCAAGGAGCTTGGGACATGAAACTTTCGGCCTTGGCTTCTCTCTAGGGTTGGCTGAATTTTTTCCTCTGTTTTTTGGTTGCCCTCTCTCTCAAAATCTCTCTCTTTGAATATGGGTTTATATAGGAGAGGATGTGATATGATAGAATCAATTAGAATCTCATAATTGATGGAGATTGAAAAGAATCCTAACCTGATTAGGATTTGAATTAAGCACTATGGATATGGAGTTTGAATATGGATGGCTATGGAATTTGAGTAGCTATAGGATTTGAATTGGATCTCATTTAATCACCCTTGATTTGCATGAGATTCTCAACATCTCTTCATCTTTGACCAAGTCTTCAATTTGCATGGCATTAGGATTTGAATATTGCACCAATTGATTTGAATCAATTCAAATAGGGATTTGAATTGATTTCTTCCGTATCTTCCCATCTTTGACTTAGTCCAATTTTTGTAGACATTATCTCCATCTTTCACTTAGTCCACTTGGCTAATGCATGGTACATTCTCCATCACTTTTACTTAGTTTTCCTTTGCGTATTTGCGAGAGTGTCATTCCTGAAAACACTTAGCACACACATTAAATCGTTCACACACGTTTGTTATCTTCGAACACGAAGTCATCAATCGTTGTATCCAACTACACGTTGTATTCAATAATCTCCCCCTTTTGATGATGACAAACTAATATAAGATTTGCAATAACGATTCAAACGATGTCATCGTGACATGTGTGTGTGAAGTGTGAAGATGCAGGATGTATGCAATATGCAACAAGTATGGCAATGATGTGCAAATATACAAACATGCTACAATGATGTTCAAGCATTCAAACATGTATGCAGGCTCCCCCTTTAATCATGCTCACCCTTGAACATGTATTCACCCATTCATTATGCACATGCATTCATTCATTATACATTAATACTCCCCATTAAACCAATATTCATGTTCAACATATAAGCATTAATGCACACCACTGTCAAATCTTTCTCAATATTTTCTCCCCCTTTTGTTATCATCAAAAGTGTATATATGAAGTTAAATTCATACCACTTGCAAACTAAAGAGTATTATAAATCACAACTAGCACATGCATGTAGACATTCATAGAATAAGCATATCAAATTCAATGAAAATTATAACATATACTTCAACACCTTCATGTAAGTGTGATGATTAAACATTGAAGCACATGAGGAGAACTTTCATAAAAATCAACCAAAACCAATCCACATTTTCCATTAAACATGAAATCACCTAGAATTGATTTTCCCCATCTCATTAAAAATGAGTTCAAGATACCACACCCCAAAACATAGCCTATAAGAACTCTTAGATGTGGGGGTGGTATTTCTTGACGAGTATAACACCAATGCTAAAGATTACCCGTAAAGCATATGTTGGATACTCGTGGATAGTGTTCTTACCAAGAATTGTATCCATTTTTCATACGGAGCTATTTTCATTCTTTTTCAAAAATTTCCTTTATACGTGAATAGTTGATATGTTTATTATATGAGACCAGACCTTAGTAGGTAGACCAGTTCTGAGATTGCTCCTACCTAATTTAGTAAGATTATCCTACTGGGTCACGCGTTGACGTGCCACATTTATTTTTCCACGTTTAGGAGCAGTGCAGACTAGTTGGACTTAACTGTGAGAGCATTTAGATATGGAACCCTCAGAGGGTGACCTTGTGTTGTTGGTTCTCGGGGTAATCCAGTGAGTGCATTGTACAGTGTGTGTAGATTTTCTTTTTTATGGGTTGGGAAGATCTCTTTTGTCAATTTCACTTTTGTACTCAGTATTGAGATGATGTATGAAAGGATGTAATTTTGTATTAAAAATAAAAGAGGCCGGACTTTGTACTTTTGTTTAGTTCTTTGAGTTATTTCTGTGATGGAGCTTTGGTTGTACTTCCCAGCACGTGCGCAGTGACCTGCATACTCTTTTTGCACTCTCTCTTTGTCTCTCTTTCTTTATAACACTCATGCTCTAAGAATACATGTGACGGATTCGTACTTTCTGGGTATCCTGGCGAGCAGGGCTTTACACCGGACTCTCCCTCAACTCAAATGAAGCCAATCCCATCTTCTCCAAAGTAGTGAAGAAAAGCACGACACACAAACTTCCCGTGTCAACAAGCAATCTCTTCACCGCCACTGTGTTGATGATGGCGCTGATGACATTGGCATCATCGTGCGGCAGTTCCACACCTTCCAAACCTTCATCAAAAAACGATATTAGGGGAGTGGAGTCCCTCTAGCGCTTCTTTCCCACCGCAATGGTCATCACCCTCCCGGTGTATGAACTCTAAAAAGAGGTAAACCACTCTGGATGTGGTGGCCCTCCCAGCATCATGTCAAGGACACCAGTACTGGGAAAAACCGGGATGTTCTCATTAGGTGTTGTTGGGTGAGTCAACATCGTCAAAATGAGTGGATGACGAGGATGTTGACTCTGGTTTTCCACAGACGGTGCCAATTATTGACAACTAGGTTGCGGTCAACAGTAATCGGGGCTGACATGGACTCTTTCAATGAGATAGAGCCTCGTCAGCTGTTGATATGTGACCCTTGGATAGATGGATCAGGGTCGAGGAATGGTATGCTTTGAGCATTGGGCTGGAGCTCGACCAATCTCACGGTCGAATACGACGACCGTTCGATCTTGTTGTTGGGTTGTGTCTCGAATGACATGCACCATAGACAGTCGTTAGGGGGGTCAGATTTGGATTCCGATCCAAATCCCCTCCGATGCTTAAGTTAGTCACCACTTGAGAAAGGCTTATGGCTGTCAAGATTGACCCAAGGGAGATCGTCCTGATCTAGTCACCTCAAGCTTATAGAGGAAGAAATATAAAGGTGGAAGGAATGAGTTTGTCAAAGTACCTCGTATTCTATACCTCTGGAGTCTGAACTCTCTTCTAGTTGTCATCTTCTCGTTTTATGGATGATCATTTCCTCCTCTGATGCATAACGGTCCATCATTGATGATGGCAGGATCTTCTCCTGGAATAAATATAACATTCGCCCATTTATTCCTGCATTTACTAACCTATCACGTGGGGTTAGGAGGATCCAACGGGAAGATGAGCTGGCGCATTGACTTGGTATCGATTTTTCTTCTTTGGCGGGCCGAGGCATACCATTCACAGCAGGCCTTGCTCTTCGGGCAGAATTCTTCTTCACGCTTCGTGGACCAGACCCATGTATCAACACTATATGTTATGGGATAATGTTTGACTCTAACTAAAACTCTTAAGAATGAAAGGATGTTTTAAGATCCCAATACTATATAAACAAGTCCACTTCTCCTCTCAAAGGCATCCAACATCCAAATCAAGAAAAATTAAAAGAAAAAATTAACCTCAAACTTTGAGATAGAATTTTTCTCTCCAAAAGAAAAAGTCAATACTATATAAACAAGTCCACTTCTCCTCTCAAAGGCATCCAACATCCAAATCAAGAAAAATTAAAAGAGAAAATTAACCTCAAACTTTGAGATAGAATTTTTCTCTCCAAAAGAAAAAGTTTTTCCTTCTCTTTCTCTCAAGCTCTAGCAATGCTTGAGACTGAGTTCAAGTTCTTGTTGTGTTCATAAACCATGAGAAGTTTTATCATTAAGTTAAATACCTTATCATGCCTGGACGGCGAGGAGATCAGAGATCATCATCGGAATTTTTAGAAAGTAGATATCATGTATGAATATCCACAGAAAGATATAGTTTTTGTTCTTCAACATTTGATTTATGAATTCTTTAGTTTTTCGGGTATTTGTGCTTGGACTATATAAATTTTTGAAATTCAACGCTTCGTCTTTCCAAACGTCATTAGAATTTCTAGTACTGTAGACTTATAATAGTATAAGAACATATCTATAGATTCATAATTTTATGCTATTAAAATTAAAAACGTTAAAGATTTTTTTTAATTCATTGCAATTTTAAATTTATGAAATTTTAATTGTGATGATTAGTTGAAATTAATCAAGTTGCAAATTTTAATTCACATGCTTTTGTTATTGGATAACAACTCTCCAAATAAATTAATTCATGAAATAATTTATTCCGATGAAATTAAATCACTAAAATAATTTTAAAAGATTTAGAATTATTTTAGTTGAGAATTTAATCTTATTCCATCCTTAAATTTTCATGAGATAACATGTTGTACATGCCATATTTTATTGTTGATTTTATGCAATAATTAGATTATATGTATAATAATTAAAAGGATCTTGTAGCTGCTCTACTATTAGTTAATTAATTTAACAGTGTAGGATGTTTTCCCATGGTCCAAATAATTATTTAGGAAATTTTGTATGAGATTATATTTAAATTAGTTTAAAATTGCAAAATCTAATTAATTGGATTAAGTTGTACATGAGAAAAACCTAAATTTTTTCAATTTCATTTACAATAATCTTGTTGAGAAAATTAGATTTTTTTCGTTTCATATTAGTGTTTTAGAATGGCGTATTTTAACAGATTACATAATTAATGAACGTGATGTTAGTGTTTCGATCATGAAAATCCTCACTCTCACTATACAGCTAGACTATCCAATTGATTAGCGCAAATTTTAAATCCAATTAAATCTTCATAACTTAGTTTTTCCAATTATATCAAATCTATTACATTTAAAATTCTTTTAAAAATTATTCATAACCTCCCTTCATATCAAAAGTATAGAGTACATATATACTTAGCTATAATTATTGGCAGCAGTCAAGCCATTACCATTCTCTGTTAAGTGAAGCACTTTTCTACCATGAGATGGATTTGATAAGATAGCATATGACCTTGTTGGCATTGGTCAAGGATATATATGTCTATCTGTAAAGAATACAAAATGCATATGAACAGACTTGACTAATACTTTATGATTTATTGGTGATGGTCAATGTCATAAAGGGATTAAGGCAAAAATCATAATTAGGAATTACAAGGAGTTGTAATTCATCAATGGTTTGTCTATCTTCTATGGAATGAGATAACTTATTGGCGATGGCCAAGGTTATCAATCTCTTGATATGTGTGTAGGATCTAAATAGGGCCTAGAGGGGGGTGAATAGGCCGATGACCAAATTATCGCAAGATAAAAATTATTAAGTCTAATTAAAAACAGATAAGAAAAAGGAATAGTAAAGCAGATAACACAACAACCAGATCAAGCAGATGACTCAGAAGATTTACGTGGTTCGGTCTCCCAAGACCTACATCCACCCCAGAACAACATCACTAAAATTGTTTCTTTAAGCAGTTACAGTCACACAAGATTAAAGCCCCAACTTTAACCACTCTGACTAACCCTAGCTCACCAAAGCCCAAAAAGAATAACAATAATATGATGCTCTCCCAATCCGATATGTCCCAACAACTCGGATTACCCAAAACTATTTAGCGGAAGAAAGTGTAAAACCCAAAAAGCAACGACATATACAATAACGTATTCACAAAAATAAAAGATCAAGAGTTTAGAAAGCTCATTTGTGAAGATCCATCTGGTGGTCGTCTTTCAGCATGGCAGTAGCTTCGCAACGCTTCTTACGGAATGACCATCGGAGTTGTGTAGAGGAAGTAGTCGTTGTCCCCGTGAAAGTAGTCGGTAGAAGTTCCTCACTCAAAGTAATGCCATTTTATGCACAGAAGGAACTAGCTGCCCAACTTGGTGTCACTGCATCGGGGATGAAGTCACGGTCGCAACGCCGCAAACGGTGCTCAATTTGGATCTCTAGAACTCAAGTTATTGATGAAAATATGAAGAGTGTACATGTGTTTATATAGGATTGAGCTTAACGGGTTTGGTTACTGTTCCAAGGGATCCGCCACGAGACGGCTCGCGGGTCAAACCCTTGTTAAATTTGCTGTCCGCAAAGTCGGTATGTCGGCAGCCGTTGTATGAACAGTACCGTATGTCGATTTTTCAGTGTATTCCTGACATATTCCACTGTATTTTGGCATCAAATAAATCCCAAAAATTCTGAAAAAATTCTCAAAAATCCCAGAGCCCCATATTTACATGTTAGAATTGTTTCACCTCATTTCATCACTTGTATAAAAATTTCCTTCTTTGTATACTTTGTTTTTCCTCGTATTTCCCCGTATTTTGACTTCAAACAATTTCCATAGTTCCTGAGAAAATTCCCATGATGTTTATAGCCTATAATTAACTCTGGGGTAGAGTTTCATAACTAAACTTCCTTGTTTGATCAGATTTCGTAATTCCAAATGGAGTTTTAGCCTTGTATTTCAACGTACTTGAGTACGTACATGTGTAACCTGACCAAACCTGACTGTCACACTGCATAGAGACCTGAGACACACTTAACACACATATTAGAACAGTTCAGTAGAGTTTGTTATCATCAAACACAGTCTAGGAGGCTGTTTCCAACAAT
>JAULAV010007777.1:0-51250 GCA_030789695.1 Scilla litardierei | reverse complement strand
ACATTCTGCACTCATCACTTGCACCCGTCCCATTTTCTTTCATTTTCACCTTTTATCATGCATGCATCCTCACCCACCCTCCACATATTATATTCGTCCTTGTGCCACACTTAGCACATTGAGGACACTATATAGTTTAGCTTAGGGGAGTGAGTGTCTCACGCACTTTTCATTTTCTTCATTTTTATCTTCATTTTTTCTACCTTTCTTTATTTTCCACTTATTTTCACCCACTTTTTCATTCTTTTCTCATGCATCACGTTTTCTTTCTTTTATGTGTGCTGCATATGTATAGTTAGTTCTTGTTTTTCCTTTATCCTTATTTCTTTTATCCTTTTTGCTAGAAATGAATTCTCTTTGATGACGATGACTTGAAGTTAGCTTACTTTTATTTGCATATTCTCTTGTCATGCCATCGTTTTTATTTTAGATATCATATGCTATACATCGCCTTGCATTCGGGAATAGAAACCTGCATCTTTATTATATGATTGTGAATCTAATTCTAGCATTAGCTGAGTCGGAAAATTTATATCATATGCTTTCATAGAAAACACACCAAGCTTCACGTATTGGTTGCCTAAACTTGGAGTACTGCTTTGTCATCTTCTATCACTTCTATTTGCATGAAATTGTACGCTCAACTTCCCGGTTGATTGAATGTATGCCTTTTTTATATGACTGGATTAGTTTACTTTCTGAAATCAAACAGAGTATATTACATTACCCTACAAAGTTGTCATGCACATACAAAAGAGTGAACTGAGCGTTGCATATTTTTTCTTTCTCCACATATCTTGAACATCATTTCTATACTTAAAATCATTGGTAAATATCCCCTTGGCAAATCTTATATAGGCATCTTCACATTCTCTAAAATCCAATCTACATTACCCCAAAATCAAAAGAATAATAATATATGCATATCTTTCTATCTTTGATTTGGGATTGCTATTGAAAAAAAGAGAGAGAAAAACAAAAGAAAAATGAAAAAAAAGAGAAAAGGAGAAGTTTGTTTGTATATATGCAATCCCTCCTTCCTTATTTCTTTCACTTCCTTTTTTATTTTATTTTGTCCCTGTGGAGCTTCAAAAATATGGAAAAGTCGTATTGTTCTATTTGATGCCACCATGCTATAGATAAGCTTGGGAGAGAGGATCCAATGATGTGTGAGAGAGTGACCGCTTAAATGGTAATTTTTGACACTTAGGGAGATTACTTAGAGTATTACAAAGTCTATGAAATGAAAATTTGGCATGCATTTCATGAATACCATCTCTTTCTACTCTTGTCGCTTTATAATGTGTGATATCTCTTATACTCCAAGCAGAAAGTGATCAATTGAAAAGTGTGCAATCTATGATCACGTATACCACTTTGAATGCCTCAGACGATGTTAATTCTGGAATGATTTCATATTTCATATCGTTTTGACGTTCTTGGTTTCTATACCGAATGCACTTATATATGATATGATATCGAGGTAAAAATCTTTGGCATGTTTTTATTCACCATGCGCTATTTAAGTAAGCAACTCCATGTCCTGATAGAATGATCTAGCACCTCCCTCGTTGTTTTCTACTCTATCTTCCTTTTCCACTTTTTCTTATTTTTATCTACCGGGTTCACATTTTTTACTCATCTTCCTCGAGGACGAGTAAGAGGTAAGCTTGGAGGATTTTGATCGCTCCTTATTTTACACCATTTTTCCTGCATGTTTGCATATCATTTTGATTGTCCATATCACGTTTTTTCACGATTATTCGATGATATCGCGTTACTTTTTACTATTTCTTGTTTTTGTCGGATTTCAGGAGATATGGAGCGATTGGTCGCATAAATGAGATCAAGGGACTTGCACGCATACCGAAGCATTTCTTAAGGCCCTATCGATTAACATCGCTAGATGATGAATGGAAGAAGAAGAAGTTCGATAGAATCGATGAGGAAGCGAGGAGGAGAAGAAGCGACTCCAGAAACAGGCCACTCGGCCGAACAGACAGCTCACTCGGCCGAGTGAAGGAACCCATTCGGCCGAGTACAACTGATACGAGAGCGCCCGGAGTCAAAGTCCACTCGACCGAGCAAATGATCTCACTCGGTTGAGTGGAGAACTTCACTCGTTCGAGTGAGTCAGAGCTTCCCAAAGGAAATTTTGCCGACTCTCTAGAATTTGGAGAAGCACAGCAGAAGACTCACTCGGCCGAGTGAGAAAGTCCACTCGACCGAGTAATAAACTCTACTCAGCCAAGTAGCACAGAGCGCCAGACCCCCAAAAACCCCGACTTCTCTGTTTTCTTTGGGTCTGTCACTTAGCCGAGTGACAGTTCTACTCGACCGAGTGGCGCAGTCTGCCTGTATCACGAAATAGGATTCTGTTCTGCGCCAGGGGCAAATCTGTCAAGATTTTCCCGTTTTTGGCTTGTATTTAAGTCTAGTTTTCATCCTAGTTTGGGAAGAGACCAGAAATTAGGTTTTAGCTTAATTCTAATTGTAATTCCCTTTTGGAGATTGAAGATTTCAGATCTGGTTTGCTTTTCTTATTGAAATTTCTCATTTTTTTGAATTGCTTTCTTCCAATTATGAATTGATATATGCTTTCATTCATTTATTCTGTTATTTCTATGATGAATTGCGAGTAATTCCACTGTTCAAGGGCATGTGGATGAACCATATGGATTCGACTTTAGAATTGTGATGAATGGATTCATATGTTGCTAGAATTGATAGAAAGTTAGGTTGTGATTGATTTATTACGGATAGCTAGGAATTTCCATCGATTTGGGGTTTGCAAGAGATTGGATTCTAATCGATGGGAATGCTTAGATATTCGATTTAGGTTTATAATCGAAATCCACTAGACTTGGTTTTCAAGAGATTGGACCAAAGCTAGGATTTTTATTATAAACCTACGCCCATATTTGTTTACAAGAGACTAGACGAATACGAACTATCACAACCTAGATCCTAACTCGAGTTTGCACGAGAGTGGGCTCGAGTAGCGATTGGACGATGATGTCGATCCTAATGCTAGTGGCTTAAGTTAAGATTTGCACGAGAGTGGACCCTAATCTAGGTTGCTATAGACCGGCAATAGCGCGAGAGCGTGAGCTGGTTCTCTATTCAGTTACGACTAGTTCGCCTCAACTCAAGTCTTGCAACATTGAGATTCACGATTCACGAAGATAAATGATGACCCGTAGTGGGGATTTCCTAGCTCTAGACGCCTTTATTATATTGAATTCGAATTGTTAATTGAACGATTGTGACGACATTCTCAAAACTATTCTTCCACCAATAGCTTAGTGATCAAAATAGAGTACCGTCATTAGTCATCCTCATGTTCGATACCCACTCGCCACTACACCGTGCGCTTGCGGTAAGACTACAGTCGTGCCCCCCTGGTGTGTGTATCCATGGGCTCGATTAATACTCACAGCAATAGCTAGTCGAACGCCTGGTCTGAGAGCTTGGGGCATGTGCATGCTCGACGCGGGTTTGCCAAAGATGGTGTTAACGAGCCCAGGGGTGGGCACAACTGGGACGGGCCTCCTGGGCCTTTTGGTAAGGGAGTGAGTCAACTTTGGTATGGTTGTCGATGCTGGTGTAGACTTCACGTTTCCCACAGACAGCACCATATGTTTCGGGGTGTTTTCTCACCACAGGTTGAAGGATAGCAGTTCGAAGGTCGTCTCTAACATGTAAGACGAGGACGACCTTTGGGATCGGTCGACCGAGCGGGCTCTGGTGTTAGGATGCTCGGGGCTGAGCGATGGGAAGTCGAAGTGGAACTTCGACTGGACGATGTGTCTCGTGATCTGCAAAAAGAGAAGCTCGTCAGGGGGGGTCTGATCTGGGCTCCGACCAAATCCCCTCCAATTCTTAAGTCAGACCTTGACAAAAGAGTGCTCGGTGGAATCGATTCCAGCTAGCTGGGAGGTTGTGCATGAGTTCTCAGACCGAGCTTTGGAGGAAGAAATATACGCTGGAAGCAGATGTAAGGAATAGGTATACCTGAGTGTCAGATATCACTGATTCGTCCCATCCTTCCTCGTTGAAGAAGGTACTTATATGCGATGGCATGCTTCGGAGCATTCCCTGGCAGAGCACCCAGGCATAGAAGGCATTTTATTGTATTTGACCATTTGCCCTGCCTCCGATGGGACACCACATAATGGTCATGAATGCCTCCATTGTCGAGTAAGAGGGGCTTTGCTCAGGGGAGATTGATAGTCGTGTCTGCCTGGGTCACTAGTGTTCTTCGCGAGGCGGGGTACCTCCCCCCCCCCCCCCCCCCCCCCCCCCCCTCCTGTGGTGCCCACGGGTTGAGGAGAGCGGCCTTCTTCGGCTTCATGGGCCTCCAAGCCCACTTTGAGGAAATCTCCTGAGCCGGACCAAAGCTGTGACACCATGTACATACTTCAAGTAACTTTCAAAGTTTTCGGTTTTGAACCCAAAGGGTCTCCCCGCAAAATGCAAAGTGTTTTCCCGCAAAATTTTCACAAATTCTCATCCAAACCATTGATTCCTCAATATTCAATTCCAGCGGTCTTTCTACACACCTTTTTATCTCAGTCAGCAACCCAATTGAAAAACATCCATCAATTGTATAATAGATATCTTGGGCTAGCTGAGCTTTATCAGCCTTTCGCAATTGTTTCTAAACCTAGGGGCTTGAACCCATTTTCCCCCCTCCCCTTATAAACATCGATGCATCAACATAAACCCAAATTAATTTAACCACGTTGTAGATTTATTTCGTCCGGCAGCCGATCGATCCATGAACAAACGTTGTTCATTCCGCACCAAATGGGCGAGATCCATTTGAAAAGCAAAGCAAGCACCTTTGGACAAAGCCACGATGTGTCTCTTCCAACTGTAAGCAAAGTTGGATCGATGTAGAGAACCACACGGCACCGCCAACACTCTATCGTGCATCCTTTGCTGCATCGTAACCAAATTTAGAAGACTACAAGTTGCATGGAAGTCATCATTTGCCTTTTCCTTTACAAGTTAATGCATGTCCCTTTTATTGCCCGTTTTGGTCACAGCAGACACACACGGCAAGAAAGTACGAGTGGGAGATGAGTGCATCACTTATGGGCCTTGGCTTCTCTCATCTTCCTAGAGATCAAACTGGCCCTTCTAGAAAAAAGAAGTATGATAATTTGTAAAAAGAGGAAAAATGGGTAATAGCCAAAGAAAAGAGGCTTCTTATGCTTCCAAAACTTCTTAATATGCTGCGTCAGGTGGAGTGTTCATTTTTAACTGAAAAGAGGCTTCGTATGCTTACTAGCTCTTCTTCTCGTCCCAAGGCCATCCGCAAGTGAAAAAAGAAAGTTATTAAAGCCTAAGTGTGGAGTTAATAAGGTGAAAATGAAAAAAGATAAGGTTCTAAAGGGTGAATGATTCTTTTGCCATAAGTAGGTACTAGAAGAGGAATTGTATGGATTACTTGGAGTTCTTGAAGAAGAAGTGACATGGTGATGCTTCATATTTAGGTATATATATCATTCAAAACATACTCTTCATTTCTTCTCCAACTTGGGCATTGGATACTGAAGTAGGTTCTCATATATATAATGGTTTACATGGATTGAGAAAACATAGATGATTGAGAGTTGGTGAGATTAAGGACGGAGCCAGGAATTGTTTTCACCCTGGGCCACCGACTAAGTTATCCGGGCTGCAGCCCACCTACGCCCTTGCATAGCTCCCCCTTGATGATTCTTGGGCTTCCATATAGTATTTAAAAAAATTGGGCAAAAACTGGCCCGGGCTTCAGCCCGACCTAGCCCCCTACATAGCTCCGCTCTTGGATGAGATGACTCTACAAGTTAGGATTGGAGAAAATGTTTCTACCGTCGTTGTAGAGCGTGTTCACCTTAGATTGCCTAGTGAAAATATTTTAGGTAATTATTTTTATGTATCAAACATGATGTGTAATATTGTATCCATCTCTTTATTTAGATAAAGAAGTGTATAAGTTTACACTGGAGGAAAATGTTATCAACATTTTCAATGATAAGATCTTATTGAGTATAGTATATTAAATAACGACATTTACAATTTGAACGTAAACACCATACTTATTGTTCAAAATTTGAAATAAAAGAAGGACTCCACGTACAAATGAAACCTACTTGTGGCATTGTAGACTAGATCATATTTGAAAAAAAAGACTTAGTTGCATAAGGAAGGATTATTGATCCTTCTGAGTGTGAATCATATGTAACTTACAAGTATTATCTCAAATGAAAAATAGCTAAAATACCATTTGGACAAGGGGAAATGAGTCGGTGAACTCTTAGGACACATACAAACTGACGTATGTGGTCCAATATCTACACAAACAATAGGTAGATATTCATACTTCATGAATTTTACAGATGACTTCTCAAGATTTGGATATGTGTTCTTGATGAAATATAAGTCTAAGGGTTTTGAGAAATTCATAGAGTATATGGATGGAAAAGAGAACTAGACAGGAAAAAGTATTAAAGTTTTTTAGATTGGATCGAGGAGTATAATATTTACATCTGGAGTTCCATGTTTATCTTAAAGAGAATGAGATTCTCCCTCAAATTACTCCTCTTTACACACCACATCACAATGGTGTGTCAGATAGAAAGAATCGTACCTTATTAAATACGACGCTATCCATGATGAGTTACCTCTTCAGTTTTGAAGTTTTGCCTTTAAAATGGTAGTGTGCATACTTAACATGGTTTCATATATGGCCATGCCTACCACTCCATATGAGATATGAAAACGCAAGAAACCCAATCTTAAGTTTCTTAAGATTTGAAGTTGTACTATGTACGTGAAAAGACACAACGTAGATAGATTGAAAGCACAATTCATGATGTGCAAGTTTATGGATATCTAAAGAATTCTCAAGTATATCTTTTCTATCAATCTAAGAAACAAAAGATCATTAATTCTCGATATGCCGCCTTCTTGGAGGAGTAAGCTGTTGATAAAAAGATACATTGAAGTATGATAGAACTGGAAAATTCCAGAAACATAAACTACAAAGGATGTCATATACGCACTTGGCATCGTCAATCAATATCAATCAAATCCTAGGAAAACATTGGATTGTCATAAAGAGTATACTTAAGTACTTTAGAAGGACTAAAGATATGTTCTTATTTTACGGTAGGAACAATAATATCTCAATAGAGGGATTTACTAACTCTAGTTTTTAAAGTGACATAGATGACAGTAAATCAGTATCAGGATATGTTTTCACCCTTAATAGAGGGGCAATGACTTGGAAGAGTTCCAAGTAGGATATTGTGACAGACCCTACAAAGGAATTAGAGTACATTGTAGTAAATGATGTTGTATATGCGGTATTTTGGATGTCGAGATCCAAATATATATTAAGGATATTTCATGTTTTACATGAAATTTAAGATAGTCATGATACATAGCTTTGTAAATTTATTATAGAAGATAATGTAGTAGATTCACTTACAAAGGCACTTCCACAAAATTACCTCGAAAGTTTAGTGGATAAGACCAGTATGGAATGTAATAATTACTCGTAGGTGCAAGTGGGAGATGTTGGGATATGTATTTCCTTAAGTTAATTATTGTAATTGATACATCTCGTTTAAAATAATAGTAAGCTATGTGGTAATCATTATCTGTGTAAATTCTTTGTACATTTTTAGTATATGCATATATTGATATGTGATTGCATGGATAACGTCCTTGAATTGTGTGAGGACATTAAAATCATGATGAGATCACGATAATGAGACTTGATCGATTCATTTAAGTATAAATCCAAAATGTTCATGTTCGTAGAAATATTAAGATGGGACATTGATATTTCAGATAGACCAATATGCATTGATTTTTACCATTGAGATGGAGTGGTTGGTCTCATAGCCATTTGATGTGGATACTTCGTGAGACACTGTGCATGTGGTTGTTAGAAAACATGTTCACAGAATGATCCATCAAGAAGCTTCTATATGGTAAACATACTCTTAGTAATAATAGAAGCTCTCAGATGGTAGTTGGTGCATGTTAGTCTTTTGACGCAAGATGCACTAAAGAATCTTGCAGGCAAGAGGGTGATCGACTCCGGATTCACACCCGAAACGATGTCGTTTTACCGCAAGTACACGGTACAGCGGCGTGCGGGTATTGAACATGGGGATGTGATTTTTGAATACCAGTCGATTCCTAGGCTAGTTTGACTGCAGGTTTTATTAGTGGAGATGGACTACGGAGGGTAGTAATGGCGATGGATGTGAAAGTCGTGTCACGTCGTTATCACAAATATCTACTCCACAAAGAAAGAAATAAAAAAAAGATAACAAATGAGAGACAAATACTAAGGTGTTGGTATCCCCATTACCACTTCAGACTAAGAAATAAGATCATACATTTCTAGACTTCGATTCATCCGACGAGTCGATCATATGTTGTGTGGGCTCTTTACTGGTGCTACCATCATGGATCACCATGTAAGCAATATAAAGGTGTAACGAAGACTAAGGTTGGTGCCACTATCGTGGATCATTACACCTAGAGAACGATGTTACAACTCTATTCGGATGTGTGGGGACTTCTCAGGACTAGTGCCACTATCGTGGAACACCGTATCCATTAAATTTTCAACACCCCCGTAGGTAATCGACCACAACATAACTCTATGGACTTATCAATTTCTAGCCATGTAGTAGCGGTGCAAATATCTTGGATCACCAAGCTACAATCTAGATCCGGTTCCAATATCTTGGATCACCGTCACTAAACCTAGATTTGACGCCAATATCTTGGATCGCCTTCTCTAGCAAAGATAAAGCCCTAGGCAGTAGGGTTCAACCGAGCCCTAGCATGCAAATCTACTCAAGCATAGCAAATATGATATGAAAATCAATAAAGGTCATTGCACGCATAATGAAGATGTTCAATCAGATCAATAGATAAAATAATAAAGAAAGAAAACTTAGCTTTGATAATAGGCGAAGAGATCACCTACAAGAATTCCAATATACAAAGCTTCAAGAAAGAGGGGGCCAATGCATAGCCTAACCTCTGAAAATCTCCCCTAAAAGTCTTAGAAAAGTGCTTAGAAACAATTCGAGAATTCCCACAAACGACGGCTACAAAACCACTTTAAATAAGACCCCTAAAGCCTAGCCACGCTAATGTGTTGAAACCCTGAAAACCGAGTTGACTCAGTTGACTCGACCGAGTCAACTCTGGCAGAACAGAATTCAGCATTGCACCTTCGACTTGCAGAATTTCTGCAGAATTCATCCGACCTCCGATTGATGCATTCTTAGAAGCGTTGGAACCGTCTTGAAGTCTATTATCCATAACAAATATCATAAAAATAATTTGCTCACTCAAATGATAGAATATCTTCAAAGAGTGAGAGATTATCCTGAAATCTAGGCTGCTTTACCTCACTCGACCGAGTGCGGTTGCACTCGGTCGAGTGTCCTTTGTGATCGATTGATTTCAATCTGATGATTTAGACTCTCGAACTGGAACAAAGGATCACTCGACCGAGTGGGTAAGTCTACTCGGTTGAGTTCAGAGCCTTGCAAGATGCTTGAAAATGACATTCTGTCAAGGTTTCTACTCGGCTGAGTAGCAAAGCTGCTACTCAGACCGAGTGGCTTTTCCTTCCTTTGAGCTGCTAAGTTCTCAGCCATTGCTCCGTAGGCCTTACCCACTCGGACCGAGTGGGATGACCACTCAGTCGAGTGGGTCTGATTTTTTTTTCTCTTCTTGCACTGCTCGAATGTGACATCCACTCGATCGAGTGGCTAATGCACTCGATCGAGTGGAGCTGCTCCACTCTTTGGCCTCTTTTTCTCTCTTATTTGCATCTCGTATTCTTCATCTTGTTTCTTGTCTTCTTTTATCCCTCCACGCTCGTTTCCATGAGTACTCTAGCTGCTCCAGAATCCATGATCATGCATTCATATCCTATTTGCTCTGAAACGCTCCAAATTTCCTGAAATACATAGAAACGCTCTCAAAGTTAAATAGTTCCAAATTATAGCATAAAAGCGTATAAAATGAGGATTTAGAGGGTGACATGCAATATGAAAGTATGCGACTAATCATGCAAAATAGGAACATATCATAGGACTATACTTTGGCTTTTACAGATCAATGATGAATGCAATCGTTGATAGGTGCTTGCTGGCTATAGTCCAAAACTTGCGAAGGGATGCGGTTATCGAGACGGGATTTGTCTCCTCTGGTATGAGAGGTTAATGTTGTAAGGAGTTAGTATGAATCCATAGTAAATCCTTAACCAATGTAGAATGGATAAACTTATTAGTGTAATAAGTTTGATCCATCTTTAACTATGGTACCGCATACAAGACTCATGACATTAAGATGTTATTAGGGTTTGACAGATTTCCATATCCTAGGCACATTAGTGATATTGTTATGACGAAGAGACCAGATTTCACGACAGCTATCTTGACATGATTAGATTTGGTTTAGAGGAGAGTTCAATCTCACACCAACTAGATAATGATGATTCTAAAATGGGTCTTCGTATGCAGCTAGCATCACTTGCGTACCTGTGACATGATCATAGAGTATGATCAAGTCACTACCAAAGAAGGAATTAGGCTTTTATAATCTCATAATCATTATGGCTCATCATGATAATCGAAGAAAAATAACTTTAAGTATATGAGATATACATAAGCCATTGCAATGAGTTGTGACCGATTTAATTAAGAGAGAACTCGTCGCAAGTGTTACGAATGCGAGCAGAAGATTTTCGTAAAAAGTTATGAACTCTTGACCCTAAAAGAAAGATAAGAACCCCATCGAAACCATACCAAGGTGTCACTATCGCTTTTCGATCGTGTGTTTTTCGTGCGCGTACTTTTATTCATACGCGTTATGATCTCTTCTTGTATCCCAAACGTGCGATGTTATATGTCGTTGTGACCCTCTGAGAGAGCACTTATTCATGAAATTATTTGTGAACGTCATTTCACAAATCGTTCTCCCACAAATCAGCTTTGTTTGAAGGGGTGTCGTAACTTTTACCTTCGACGTTTGGTCTTTTTATTTTTAGTTCCATTTCCGTTAGCCTAGCATGTGACGGATCATCTTAGTCTCGACCCTCTCGTCGACACGGGCGTCCCGATATTTTTTTTGTATTTATCGAACACCGTTAGACCGACCTATCACCCTAATTACATTCAACCTATAATTAGCCGAATTAATTCGAATTTGAATCTTAATTAAAACCTAATTAAATCTTTAGGATTTGATACGTATCACATGAGAATAATTTCCTAGCTATCTACACCCTTAAATCTACCCTCCCCTCTCACACACTCTCTCTCCAATCACCCTTAAATCTACCCCCCTTTTCACCATATATAGCAAACCCATCCCCTTAACTCACGCAAGGCAACCTAGGTTTTTTTCACCACAACGCAGCCACCAACAAAGATAACTCACGCACCCTGCCCTAAAACCCATGGCATGCACCCCCTACCGCCGGCCTGACCTCTTCCCACCGGCAACCCCCATGGCCACCACCTACTGACGGCCCTCCTCCATCGCACAGCAGTCCCTACACCCGAAAACACCCACGCAACAACCCCCTAGCCGCTAAAAACTGTCGTTCCCCTCTAAAAACTGTCGATCCCTCACCCCACGGCCTACAGATCTGAACCCCCCATTGCCGCACCACCAAGCCGCGGCCCTCTCTTCCAAAAACAGCCACTTGCCCTATATATACAGCCGCACTCTCTCCTCTTCCCGTCGGCGTTTGTGTTGCTCGCTACCGTGCCGTGTTCGCTGTCCCACGGCCATCTTCGCCTTAGCACGCACGCCGTACCTCGCTCGCTACCGGATTCAACCCCTGACATCGCTACCCGACATCAATGTAGCTCTCGCATCGTGTTCAGGTATATCCGAACCGTAGGAACCCCAAACACCGCATGTTTAAACAAGATAAAAATCTTAATTTTATTGTGTTAGTTAAATCACTAATTGAGATTAATAATATGGGACTGTAGGATTGGTGATTGTGGTTTGAGCACATAGGAAGTTCTGGACTCTGTTGAACTGAGGATTACGGACATCATTTCAGGCAAGTGAAACTTGCTCAGATTGTTGTTATAAGCCATGTTTAGGCTATTTTTGTGAATTTGAGCAAAAAAGACTAGCCGATGAAATGATAGTCGCCTAGATGCCCGTACTTGATCTAGCTTGACAACGAAGCTAAATCCGACACCATACTTGATCCAGTTTGACAACGAAACTAGATCCGCCACCCTTGCCATGTCATTCCAAACATATCACATGTCATGTTTATTTTGATATAACTGTTCGCAATTCAATATCTGCCCTCATACTATCGTATTGCATATCATGTCATGCTATGCATTGAATGTTTGGTCGTGATTGTGTAGTACACGCTATTATTGAAATGTAAGCTGCGGCGAGTAGGATTTTGACTCCTACATCATGAATGAGGCTAGGTCAACCCTATGCCATTAACACGTCCTAGCTCGTGATCCAGAACATGGGCACCAGTCCATATACACGTGGAGGGGTAGGGTTAAGCGACCACTCAGTGTAGAAGTGTGCCCGATCAGCAACTTCAGCTGTAAGGCGTAAACCCTGTGCACAATGCGAACATATGTTTTACTGCTTTTCATGAAATATTGTTTAGTAGCTTTGCTACGACGTGTCAAGAATTATTAAATGTCATGTTTATTATAACTGCTACATTAATTAAAATATCATGCCATGTCATCATCATTATTTTAGAACTGCTAGTTGTACTCTTTTGCTTTTATGGTTCCTTACACAAAAGTCTCCCTTCCTTTTTGGAGATTTTTGCTGACATGTGCCCTTTTCTCTTTGGGTGTCACATGTCAGGTTTAGAGTCTGAGTTTGTTACTGAGAAAGAGCAGTTTGTTGACGTCGAGCTCGAGGCCTTTGCTGATGTCCAGTTCGAGGACACCGGAGACCAGTCCTAGGCTCAGTTGGAGGCTACTTCGTAGTTGCTGTTTACTTTTTAGTTGTTGCTGTTAGACTCTTCGGTGCGTAGCACCTTATGTTGTTTTAGTTTCGGCTATGCTTGGGCCTTCTTTTCAGACTCCGTACTTTTCTTTTATGACTATCGGTGGATGTTTGAAATAATGTTGGATGTTATGTTGAATGTTGGTTAATCTTTAACTGCTTTCAAATATTATTATTGTTGTTGTTTCTTTTGCAATGCAAGAATCTACAAATGGATGAACACACAGACGCTTATCAGATTGTGGCTTCACAGCTCCAGTCTGAGCGGACCTCTTCGCATCTCGCCTTCCGTACTTGGGAAGCGGGGGCGTGACAGGTTTTTGTGGTGACCCATGCAGGTCGTTGCACCTGCAAAATATCGAAACAACGATAATAATAAAACATCCATTGAAACATTCGAAACATTCGAGTCATAAAATTAGAGTCTAATATGAACATTTTCCCTTGTCTTAGACGGTAGGAAGACCTAGATAGACGTCCAAGTTTGATAATCAAGCCCATTCGTTAATATTTAGTCGTAATCATCTTAGGATGCCTTGATGGCCTCTCACCCAGCCCTGACCATATTAAGAGTTTTTCTTTTAGTCGTTCGCTTGGGTCCATCAAATTTCGGGCCCAGCAGAATGTAATCTTGATCCTCTAAGGACCTTTTCCTGAGACCTCTATTACAGTCTAGTTCATTAGAAAGTCTTAGTGCTAAGTTTCTCCAAATCTTTAGTCGGCCCAGTAATTAAACTCCTTTGATTTCTATCATTTTCCTAATCATTACACTTTTGAGCTATGACCATAGAATTCCATCGTAGCAGATTCACTAAGTTATATCCCAGTCTTCTTTATGTTTTGAATATCTGATTCACTTCCTTGCTTTCGATTCACGTGATTCCTTCATGTCATTCATCATCAATCGTTGAATCTTCCCCATTACCATCCTGATCCTTCGAAAAGTATTTTCAATATTATTTTTGAATTCCTCTTCCAGTTTAAATTCTTTGAATTTCGAAACTTTTTCGCCGAAATCTTTAAAATTACTATCTTATAATATTTTCTAACCTATATCTTTCATACTCGTGTGAATATCTTACCCGAGGGCATCATCGATGACGAAATGGCATTGTTGGAAGATGGCTGGCCTGCTAGCAACCGACGACAAGCCAGTCACTGGTCAGCCAACAGTTGGCTATGGCCAGCCTACTTGCTGGCTGCGACCATTAGTTTGTTGGTGATAACCAATAGCTATCTGTTGAGTATTGGATCCCCTAATTTAGTTTTGATGATGAGCAAGCATAATTAATGGTGACTAACTCCTACTTTTGTAGTTAATTAAAGTATCATCAAATGTATATTAAATTTATATTAAATGCGATGATGAAGTGAAGCAATGATGTGGGGAAATCAAATAGAAGAGTTCAAGAAGAAGTGAAGAAGTGAAGAGGATTAATATGTAAATTTTCCATTTCTTTACTTCTTTAAGAATTTAGATTGTTAAGCCTTGAATATACTTGCTAGAAACACTTACATGTCATGCACAACTCTTTAGAATACTCATTAATTGATCCCATAGGACTAGGAATTCATTAAGCTTAAAATTGAGCTTTCAGCCCATGATCAGACGTTTGGTGTATGACCTTCGGATGTCTGGCATGCATACATATGTTAGAGCTTAGAATCGACGACTTCGCATCAACCTGCATATGATCGTCAGCCTTGGTGGAATGTAAGCCAAACTACTTGCTTCTGCTTTTGTGAAATTTGATCCAACAACTAGGCTTCGTCCACCACACCCATAATGAACCAATTGACACTTACAACTTCCGACTTGTCAAAGAAAAGAATTAACTCAATTTGAACATTCAAATAAATCAGGCGCTAGTGTATAGTCAAAGGAATGAAAGCAGACCAACCTCGTTTACCTAGCCTAGAGTTTGAGAAAAAGCATAGACCAAAGTGCTAGCTTACACTACCCTTCCCTTTTTAGTAAAGAGTCGATCCCCCTATAAACAAAGAGGATAGCCCCTCAACCTAACCCTAGCTGAGCAGATATCTAGAGTTGTCTTCACAGATGTCTGAGTAGGCTGTCAGACGTCTAGGAGATGAACTCCAACCATCTGATAGTGTGAGATCTTTTCTGCTCATTTGGCATCCTGTGACAATCGTCTGATGCTTTGGGTCCAAATGTCTGCATGGTATGACAGACATCTGGAAACCCTTCATCATACGTCTAACCACGGTCACTTTTTACAACCAATTTTCTTGAGCTCTCTCTCTCTCTCTCTCTCTCTCTCTCTCTCTCTCTCTCTCTCTCTCCACCCTCTACCCCTATGGCCAGCCGTCTGATGCTAATGGGCCATATGTCTGAACAGTTCTGTAGATGTTCAGGAACCCTTCAGCAGACGCCTGGATAACTAGTCGTTAGATTGCATTTATTGCATTGTAAGAATAGTGCACCAGATGTCTAAGCATCCTTCTCCAGACATCTTGTCGACCCAAAATCTGCTTGTTACATGATGTGGTTGCATTTAATGCTAAGTGTTTTAGAGGGGTTTTGGGTAGTTTCTTGAGGGATACAAATTGGGGACTTTGGCATTCAATTTAAAGCCTTTGGAACCTATTTAAACTCTTTCGAATGCATTCAAAGCACCAACAAATTCTCGATCTCTCATTCTATCACTTGTCCTCAAGCTCAAAAGCTCACACCTTCAAAGCATTCATTGCTTAATCTCTTGGACAAGTAGTAAGTGCTTTCACTTTCATTTTAGAACACTACACACACTCCCTAAGTCTTCACTACTAAGTAAGATTATATTAATGGCATATGTTTTGTGTAAATTGTTTCAAATTGAGTATTTCAATTTACTTCTTTCATTTGTAAGTATTACTCCGGGGTTGTGAGAGTGGCCATTCCTGAGTTGTGGGAACTGGTGTTATTGGTGTATTGGATTTACACTTACTGGGTTTTAACAAGTGAGTTTATTAGTGGTGTTACGACCTTAAGGCCGGCCCATGAAATTGAGGCCCGTATGCACTAAGGGCCCAAGCAAACACCTCACCGACCCCCGGAAGGGGCACTAGCCCGAGCGGAAGATCGCCTCGATCTAGGGAAGCTTGCTTCTCCCTGCCACTAGCTCGCTTCAAAGGTCAACCAAAGAAGCTCACCCGTCCAACCGTCAAGCTCACCGTGCCTAGGATAAGCTCACCTACCCTTTAATAAGAAGCACCGTCTGGAGGAGCCGAGCTTGGTCACCGAGCTTGGCTCGCCCCCAAGGGCGGCCTTGCATAAATATCCCTGACAGTGTGACGAAGGCTCACCTCCCCTCCATTAATGCCATAGGTTAAGGGCGAGAACTGATGGCCGCCCTTCACGTCTCATTAATGCACATGACACCATCTGACACAATTAATGCACTAAATATCTCTGACATAGCTCGCCAACTTATCGCTTCACCACTCGAGTGCCAGCTGGGTTGATTCGACAGCTGATAGGATGGCAAACAACCGCCTCTCAGCCCTATAAATACCCCCCCTCTCATGCCTCCATAGAGGGGGTTAGTCAGTTAAAACCTCTAACGCATTCCCATATTAAAGGTGGGATATCTTCCGTATATCTATGCCTTCCTCATAAGCTCTCCACACTTTGCCAATCTGTCTTAAGATCGCCAAGCATGCCCGATGCGTACATTTCACGTTACTTGCTGACTTAAGCATCGACGAGGCTATGGGCTGACAGCCAGCCCTGCCTTTCTGACAAGTTGCTATTCTCGTAGGAAACTCGCCTCAGCTACCGGGAGACGGCGACCTTCGACGACCTCCAGGCAACCTTGAACCCTTCACCTTCGAAGTGAGTTCTGAGCCGTGCAAACCTCGCCATTAGCCAAAAACTTGTAATCATTATACATGTGATTCCCAATAACAAATAAATCTCATACTGGTGGATCTGACCTGCAACAATTGACATCGTCTGTGGGAATCAAGGGTTACACCCATGTCAGGCTCCATACGTCCTCACCGTAACTCTTGCCACAGCAAGTCGCCCGACGTCACACCCCCTCCGCCTTTGAGGATGACAGGATGACTTGAAACCGTCATCAACGACACACTGAGGCCATCATTGGTCGAAGATCCTCGTTCCCCGAGAAGAACTCCCCCGATGAATCAACCCCCTGAGGGGTCGGTCGCGGCCATTCAGGACGCGGCCCTAGGCATCTACAAGAGCTTTCAGAGCTTTACCAAGATGATGGAGGAATGGACCGTTGCCAGGCAAGCGAGATCCCCTCGGGCAGAAGGCCCCTCCGAGCTCTACAACGTGAGGAGAGACATCCTCCCCCAATTTGATGAGGAAGCAGTAGCACAGCAGAGGCAGTTCGAAGAAGGGGAGGTAGCCGCTATATAGAGGGAGATCAATAGGGAGGAGGAGGGGACGCTCATCAAAGGCAACTAGAGGAGGAAGCGTCCATTCGACGGCTTCGCCTCCACGATGCTGAAAGGGAGAGGCTTCAAGAGGGGAGTCGAGGAGTCCCACTGGCATTGGCCTCGATGGTGTGGAGGAACGCCATGCAGGACAATCCTGTGGAAAGCTATCATCGCGGTAGATCACCTAGCCCGAGGCGAGGAGGGAGAGCTGCTATGCATCGACCGGGAGCAGTCTTAGATGAGCCCGATCATCACCTACCTGGAGAACAGAGCCCTGCCAGAGGACAGACTGGAGGCGCGAAAGATCGAGAGGCGGGCTTTGACATTCGTGATCTTCGGCAGCGTGCTCTACCGAAAGCGCCGCACGAGATATGAAATCTTGCCCTATCTGAAGTGCCTTGGACCAAGGAGGGCAGAGAAGGTCATCCATGATATCCATGAAGGGATCTACAGGAATCACTATGGAGGCCACACCCTGATGCACAAGGCAATCCGACAAGTCTATTATTGGCCAACCATGGTGAAGGATGCAACCAATTACGTCAAGCGTTGCAGGGAGTGCCAAAGATTCTTCAAACATACGATAGCCTCACCCATCGATCTGATCCCGATCCTTAGCCTGGTCCTGTTTGCTAAGTGAGGGCTCGACATCCTCGGCCCATTTCCTATGGCAGCAGGAGTGAGGAAGTTTCTCGTCATCGCCTTCGACTATTACACAAAACGGATCGAGGCAGAGCCGCTGGCACGCATCACCTGGGTGGACATGAAGAACTTCATCTGGAAGTCAATTATATGTCGCTTCGGGGTACCTCGCTCCATAGTGACAGACAACGGGAAGCAATTCGACTCCGCGGACTTCAGGTGCTACTGCTCTGATTGGGGCATCAACCTTCATTTTGCCTCAGTGGTGCATCCACAGTGCAATGGCCTCGCCGAAGCAGCGAACAAGTGCATCCTGGAGCCGTTGAAGAAGAAGGTCGGCAGTGCCCCTGGGTCTTGGCCTGACGAACTACCCGGCATCCTTTGGTCCTACCGCACAATATACAAAGCGTCAACCGACGAGAGCCCCTTCATGCTAGCTTATGGGGCGGAGGTCGTTGTCCCGGTGGAGATCGGTGAGGAATCTCTCCGGCTCCAATACTTCAACGAAGAAGCCAATGAAGAGGGCCTCGACATCAATATTGAGCTCGTCGACGAGGTAAAGGACCGTGCGCTAACAAGTTTGATCAAGCACAGCCAAAGGATATCAAGGTACTACAATTCCCGCGTCAGGAATCGGAGCTTCAGAGTCGGCAACATCGTCATCAGGGACGCCACTTTTAGACCCGAGACTGCTCACCGAGGCAAGCTATCAGCAAAGTGGGAAGGCCCCTACACCATAACCGACGTCGTGGGACCGGCGACGTACATTTTGGCGACCATGGAGGGTGGGGAGCTGGCCCATCCTTGGAATGCCGAGCATTTGCCCAAATACTTTCAATAAATGCACTTGTATATTCAATCAAAATCTTTAATAAATTGATGCGTTTGTACACTCAGTGAGTTGCCTGAATCTGCATTTCAGCCCTTCCCGCCTCGACGAAGGTCGGCTAGGCATTGGGAAGCACAAACCTTCACAAGACAACCAACAGTCTCAAAGACCTCAGGGGCAGCTCGCCCACCAACAGAGGCCGCGGGGTCGGCTCCTCCATATCGCCCCCCTCTCAACAACTTGCCACCAGATCTGGAACGGCCATACGGGGTCGGCGACTGCCCAATACCTGTCTGATTACAGAGGTTGCAGGGTCGGTGACGGCCCAATACTCGCCCGCCAACAGAGGCAGCGGGGTCAGGTCCTCTTTATCGCCCCCCTCTCGGTAGCTCGCCACCAGATTTGGAGCAGCCATGTGGGGTCGGCGACGGCCCAATACCCGTCCGATTACAGAGGTTACGGGGTCGGCGATGGCCCAATACCTGCCCTCTCAAAGACCTCCAGGGCAGCTCGCCCACCAATAGAGGCCGCAGGGTCGGCTCCTCCCTATCGCCCTCCTCTCGGCAGCTCACCACAAGATCTGGAGCGGCCATGCCAGGTCGGTGACGGCCCAATACCCGCAGCTCTTAACGACCTACGGGGCATCTCGCCCACCAACAGAGACTGCAGGGTCGGCTACTCCCTATCACCCCCTCTCGGAAGCTCGCCACCAGATCTGGAGCGGCCATGCGGGGTCAGCGATGGCCCAATACATGCCTGATTATAGAGGCTGTGAGGTCGACGACGGCCTAATACCCACCCTATCAAAGACCTCTGAGCAGCTCGTCCACCAACAGAGGCCGCGGGATCGGCTCCTCCCTATCGCCCCCCCCCTTTCGACAGCTCGCCACCATATTCGGAGCGACCATGCTGGGTCGGTGACGGCCCAATACCCATCCGATTACAAAGGTTGCAGGATTGGCGACTGCCCAATACCCGCCCTCTCAAAGACCTCCGAGGCAGCTCACCCACTAACAAAGGCCGCGGGGTCGGCTCCTCCCTATTTCCCCCCTCTCGGTAGCTCGCCACCAGACCCAGAGCATACATGCGACTTTACAACATTCTACTTCTCCTCAACCTTAAGCTCGTCAATGACAGAATGTTGGGGGCATATACATACAAAGGTACAGGTTGTAGAACGAACAAAACGAACAACAGCAAGGGTAAGCAAAACAATTTTCAATTTTATTTTTTTAACTTTGTACATCCCATGATCAAAACAAAAAAGACTATAGGCTCGGCCCCAGGGCCGGCCACACATTCTCGCCCCAGCCTATGATGCCTCGACTCGACAGCCACTCCCTTGACTGCCGCACTCTGGGACCTGGGAGTCTGCCTGGTCGCCTCCATGGTCCACGCCGACCAAAATATCAGCTGCCTCGGCCTCAAAGGCAGTAGATGACTCTGCTTTGTCATCGGATGCCACTGACAGCCAGGCAAAGTCGATCTCCATTTTGGGGGTAGAGCTCCACCAACCTCGCCTTGGCCCTCTCGAAGCAGGCCTCTAGACCGTCGTCGAAGCCCTCTTCCCTCATGGCCGTCAGGACGGGGATGAGCTCGCTCGTCTGGTACTGGAGAATGGCGTGGGCCCTGACCTTGTCTAGGTCGACCTTTGCCAACTCAGCGTTCTACTACTCCAGCTCGGTGATCTTTGCTGCGGTCGCCTCTTTCTCCGAGGCTAGGAGCTTCTCGACGGCAACCCTTCGGACCTCTTCTTCGCAGACCCACTCCTGCAGCTCCCCGGCGGTCTCGTCCAGCCCGGCGGTCTCGTCCAACCTGGTGGTCTCGTCCTTCTGGGTCTTATAATCCCCCCGGACCTTTGCCAGCCTCTCGGTGGCATTCTTCAGCTTCGCCTCGACGTCCTTGAGGGTGGCCGCCTTCCTCCCAAGCGCCGCCTCGAGCCGGTTTACCTCTGACGTGTGTCGTTGGAGAGACACCAGAGCGGCGATCGCCTATAAAGAGGATTAAAAATCATAAGCGTATCAGAGAAGGAAGAAGTCCGGCATCTTAGGCGAAGGGCGAAAAACCTGCATGCTATGCTAGACGGCCGTGTCGCAGAGGCGTTCTACACCAACATTCAACAGGGTCTCTCGGTCCCTCGGTAGCATGCTATTCTCTGCCAGGCGGGCCGCCACACCGGCCTCGTCGAAGACAGACTGATGGGCCCCCATCGAGTAGCGCAGCGCGACGATCGTCTCCGGCGGAATGGGGAGAACCGCCTCCTTTGTCGACTTGAAGGTGGCCAGTGCGGCCTCACAGCTCGGATGGCTCGACTTCCCCAGCCCAGACAGCGAGCACCCATAGGGCCAGGTCGCGACTACAGGATGGCTTGTAGTGGTCGGTACCGTCGATGATCTCTATGCGGCGGTCGAACTAATGGGGACGACGACAGTGGCACTAATCGACGGGCCTTGGTACTTAGTGGCCACAGGGCTGACTGCGGGCTCCTCCGGGTTAAGGTGGACCAGTCCACCCGATGTCGCCTCGCTTGCGCAGGAAGCAGGATCTTTGGCCACATGCTCCTTCCTCGATTTTTTGATCTGCACCCCTTTCTCGGCCCGAGCGGTGGCGGCCGCCTCTAGACTCTACTTTTGCCCGGCCTGTGCCGAGCTCCTTAATGCAGGCTGCTGGCCCTTGCTCTTGCTTGGCGACTGCTTCGATGACACCTCCCTCACCATCTACATCGCCTCCTCTATGGACATGCTCATGGTCGCGCCTGCAAAAAGAAAACAGATCAGGGTGATCATTTCAAAAGTTGTTCGCGAAACTCAGAGTACATTCAAACCAGACTGCTGGGCGATCATTTTGTCCACGACCAGGTTTTTGAAGACCCTGCTCTCCCTTGGGATCTCCTCTAGAATTTTGGCGTTCTCCAGGTCGCTCCCCTCTAGGACCACTTCGACATTCACTAAGGGATTTAGAGTCTCCCAGTTCAACCTCAGAGCCAAGTCTGTCGGAGTTGAGACAAAGGCAAATCTCTCCTTCCAGCACCTCACTTGGCATGGCAGCTCGAGGATGAGAAGTCGGCCCCTCTTCGCACAGACATAGTAGTATTCCTCCTTCCTCTTCGCCTCGAAGAAGTATTGGAAGAGCGACAGCGTCGGACTTATCTCGTGGGCGGAGCAGAAGACGAGAAAGCTAACCATCGTGCTGATGGAGTTCGACATCAACTAAAAGAGAGGGAGTTCGAGGAAATGGAGGACGAGAAGAAGGAAGGGATGGAGCGGGAAGCGGAGCCCCAAGGCGAAGGTCGGGTAGAACACATCGACCTCATTGTTCTTTGGGAAGCAAACCCGCTCGCTGAGATCGGGGAGGTGAACTGTGTAGGGGGGCCGGATATACTTGGCGTAGATCTCAGGTATCACAGAGGGCAGCAGCAGAGACATTTGGGCCAAGATTCCTGTAGGGACCGCGGCCGTGGCTCCGCCATCGCCTGCAGCCTTGGTGGCATTGGCGGTCGACTTGGGTGCCTTCCCTTTCTTAGGGTCCCTCCTGATCATCGACGATGAAGCGACTGCCTGTTCAACTGTCGTGTCTTCCTCCCGATGTCTTGGCCTGGACATCGACGCTGTCTCCGACGCCACTGGTTCCGACTCGGTGGCGCCACCCCCGCCAACCTCCCCGAGGTGCTGTTCGACGTGGACATTCGAATAGGAAGAAGCAGCGAAAAAAGCAGACGAAGGCATCGATCGGATCGAGAGTGGACCTAAAGCAGAACAGACAAACGGAGCTCCGACAAACGAATGTACAATGGCGATCGATGGCAGCTACTCTCGGCGATGAAAGGGAAAAGCTGATGTTTTGAAAATTCAGGTAAAACCCTCTCCCGCTCCCTCTCCGTCTCTATTTATAGGAGGAGGCAGACGACCACAACCGTCTGGCATGGGCCATGTGGCGAGATCCGAGCGGGTCTGAGCTGACGCCTCGAATTCTCCCCCAATCACCTCAACAATGCGTCATCTTTTCAGCGGACAGACGCCTCGAATTCTTCCCATCGCCAGATCGCCATCAAGACTTTTGAGATTCAGCAGTCAGGTCTCATTGAATGTTGCTGACCAACCTTCCTCCAGTGGGAGTACGATTCGTCATCCAAGCTGAAGCCGGGCTTGCCGTGTCGAGCTTAAATGACGGGGGCAATTATTAAGAACTTAAGGCATGCCCATGAAATTGAGGCCCATATGCACCAGGGTCCCAAGCAAACACCTCACCGACCCCCCAGAAGGGGCACTAGCCCGAGCGGAAGATCACCTCGATCCAGGGAAGCTCGCCTCTCCCCGCCACTAGCTTGCCTCAAAGGTCAACCAGAGAAGCTCGCCCGTTCGACCGTCAAGCTCGTCGTGCCGAGGATAAGCTCGCATACCCTCCAACAAGAAGCACCGTCCGGAGGAGCCGAGCTTGGTCGTCGAGCTTGGATCGCCTCCGAGGGCGGTCAGGCATAAATATCCCTGACAGGGTGACGTAGGCTCACCTCCCCTCCGTTAATACCAGAGGTTAAGGGCGAGAACTGATGGCCGCCCCTCACGTCTCATTAATGCACCTGACACCATTAATGCACTAAATATCTCTGACACAGCTCGCCAACCCATCGCTTCACCACTCGAGTGCCAGCTGGGTTGATTGGACAGCTGACAGGATGGCGAGCGACCGCCTCTAAGCCCTATAAATACCACATCCTGCCTTCATAGAGAGGGTTGGTCAGTTAAAACCACTAACGCATTCCCCTATTAGAGGTCGGATATCCCGTATATCTGTGCCTTTCTCATAAGCTCGTCACGCTTCGCCGATCTGTCTTAAGATCGCCAAGCATGCCTGACGCATACATTTTACATCACTTGCTGACTTAAGCATCGGAGAGACTACGGGCTCACAGCAAGCCCCGCCTTTCTGACGAGTTGTTATTCTCGCAGGATGCCTCAGCTACCGGGAGACGGCGACCTCCAGGCGACCTTAAACCCTTCACCTTCGAAGCGAGTTCTGAGCCGTGCAAACCTCGCCATTAACCAAATACTTGTAATCATTGTACCCGTGATTCCTAGTAACAAATAAATCTCATTGTTGGCGGATCTGACCCGCAACAAGTGGATACTAATCTCAAGTAGGATTTACTTGAGGGTGGCTGGAATAGGATTCCAGGGAGTCGGGAATTGACTCGGGGAATCCGAACTGGGGTATACAACTTTGTTTTCATTGCATTTTTTGTGTTATTGTCTCTTTTACATTTATTCTAAACATTTGATTGTTAGGGATTTTTAATAGGCATAAATTCCTTTTAATTATTATAAAACACTATTAATCCCACCTCCTCTAGTGTTTACCCTCATAGCTATATGTCCTACACTACTATCCGATGATAGATGGCTATAGTAAACACTACCTAGGCATGGGCTTGGTTTGATGAGTTTTGGGTCGGATTTGGTTTGGGTTTGATTCAGTTGTTGGATCAAGATTAAACCCAAAAGATAAAGTTTGATCCAAATTAGAACTTCCATGTATTGTAGGATTTTTATGGATCTCTTCTTTAATCCTACATGTTATTAGATAGAGTTTGACTCTAACTAAAACTCTTAAGGATTAAAAGATTTCAAGGGATCCTTGTTAATCCTACATGTAATTAGATAGAGTTGGATTCTAATTAAAACTCCCAAGGATGAAAGGATAACATAGGATCCTAACACTGTGTAAAGGGGTCCTCTCCTTCTCTTAAATGAATCCAACACCAAGAAAAATAACGATAGAAAATAACAACAATCTTTGAGGTAAAATTTTTCAATCCAAAAGTAGAAGTTTTTCCTTCTTTTTCTCTCAAACGCTAGCAATGTTTGGGACTAAGTTCAATTTTTTGTAGGCCTTATGAATCGTAAGGCGTTTCAACATCAAAGTGAATCTACTATCCTGCTTGGTTGGTAAGGAGATCAGAGATCTTCACCGGAGATTTTAGAGAGTAGATATTGCGTTAGGTTATCCATGCAAAGGTATAGTTTTTATTCTTAGCATTTAATTTATAAATTCTGTTGTAATTTTGGGATTTGCGCTAATGCTTAGATTTTTTTTTGAAATTCCATGTTTCCACCTTTTCTAATGTGATTAGAAATCTTAGCACTTTAGACTTACAAATAAACCATATGAACCAATGTCCTAAGTTGGCTGGAAATAGTTAGCATATACATAATGTAACGCATTACTGATCTTATGGTAAACTAGTAAGAAATGACTTTCTAAAGTCCGTGTGTTTTTCAAATGACTTTCTTGGTTTTATGTTAATTTCCATCCTATATGCAATAAATATAATGCTATGATAATATTTACCTTGTCGATGAGGAATATTATGCTTGGTTTTTGTGTTAACTCTTTATTGTTGGGAGATAAATATAATACTTTATTTATTTATCTTAAGACTATATGTAAAGTCTTTGATCACACACACATACACACAGGTTTCAAAGCTTAGAATGCTCACAAAATTATCCTAGAATCATATCATATTGATTCTAAGCCAACCCTTTTGATTCTAAGTATCTATTGGGATGATCGGGTCTATGGCCCGATTAAGACCCCTCTAAATTTTGATGAATGGATGGGCTCCAAGTGGATTTGTTTGAAAACATGGGCCAAGTTCTCGCTTGGGCCGTAGGCCCAATAAATAAACTATGCAGCCCGCAAGTTCGGCCCCGCAGCCCAACAAATTAGACTTTGTTGGGCTTATATATTAACAATGACCAGTCAACAGTTTTTGACTAGATTCGTAAACATTGGGTGCTATCTGGACACGTTAGAAAAATGTCGGAGATTAGCTGGAACGGGCCACAGTCACGCTTTGCTAATTATTCCCATGCACACAGCTACTAATCCTCATAAAATATTCTGTCCAGCTGTACATTATCGTTCAAACGGGGTGAGATGCTGGAGTTAAACACGGATTTATTGGTTAGTCTATCTGCAATTAGTTATTAATTACATGATGGTGAACAGTGCTAAACCGCTAATCAGATGCAGTTAGTTTCAAGAAATGATACGGTTCTCCGCTCCCAGCCGGAAAATACACGCAGAGAGAGACAGTAAAGCCGACAAGGCGGTGACCACACCGCATCTAGGTCCCACGCTTTTCTAAATTAGCTCCCCTCGTTTTCCAGCTGTAACGGACCGACGCTTCCCTATCCCATCTTCAACGAACGGCTAGATCTCCCCCCACCATGTGCATTAACTCCTTCGATTTCGGCACCGTCACGTGCTCACACCCTTAACCCTAGTTAGTTAATTCCAGAAGATCTAACTTAACCACAGTTAATCACCACTCCTCACAGTCCTTTTTATCATTTCCACTATCACTCTCTCCTCACCCTGTCTCCCTCGCTCTTCGGCTTCTTTAATACACGGTAAAGAAAGCCACCGTCAGTATCAATGGCTGCCAAGATCTCTATCATCCTCTCCATCGCCGCCGTCCTAGTAACGGCGGCGAGCGCCCACAACATAACGGCGATCCTGGAGGGATTCCCCGACTACAGCCTTTTCAACAGCTACCTGACCCAGACGAAGGTGGCCGACGAGATCAACTCCCGCGAGACCGTCACCGTCCTCGCCCTCCCCAATGGCGCCATGTCCTCCCTCGCCGCCAAGAAGCCCCTCGCCGGCATCAAGAACGCTCTCCGGCTCCTCGTCCTCCTCGACTACTACGACCCCACCAAGCTTCACGACCTCCCCCGCGGCACCACCCTCACCACCACCCTCTACCAGACCACCGGCAACGCCCCCGGCAACTCCGGCTTCGTCAACATCACCAATGTACGCGGCGGCAAGGTCGCCTTCGGCCCCTCCGCTCCCGGATCCAAGCTCATGGCCGACTACACCAAGTCGGTCAAGCAGATGCCTTACAATATCTCCGTCCTCGAGATCTCCGCCCCCATCACCTTCCCCGGCCTGATGGACGCCCCCTCCGCCGCCACCGCTAACATCACCGCCCTTCTCGAGAAGGCCGGCTGCAAAACCTTCGCCGGACTCGTCCAGTCCTCCGGCGTCCTCAAGATGTTCGAGGCGGCGGAGGACAAGGGGCTCACCCTCTTCGCTCCGAATGACGAGGCCTTCAAGGCCAAGGGAGCCCCAGATCTGAGCTCCCTCACCAGCGCCGAGCTCGTCACCCTCCTTCAGTACCACGCCCTTCCGAGCTACTCCCCCAAGGCTTCCCTCAAGGGTTCTGACCATCCGATCTCCACCATGGCCACCAGCGGCGCCGGTAAGTTCGATATGTCCGTTACTTCTCATGGCGATGACGTCGCTCTTGATACCGGTGTTGATACCTCCCGCATCGCGGAGACGGTTCTTGACGACGCTCCGGTGTGCATCTTGACTGTGGATAACATCCTCTTGCCCACCGAGTTGTTCGGTAAGGCCCCAGCGCCGGCGCCTGGGCCTGCTTCGTTGACCCCGTCGCCGTCGCCGGCGGTGGAGGCGCCAGCTCCTGCGCCGGTGGCGATGGCGCCCTCGCCGATGCCGCTCTCCCCTCCTGCTCCGCCGATGGCTTCGCCGGAGGGGTCGCCCGCGGTTGCGCCAGCGGCCGAGGCGGATAAGTCGCCGAATAAGTCCGAATCGGTTGCGTTGAGGACGTCGGGAGTTATTGCGGCGGCGGTTGCGATGGCCGCTGCTCTCTTGTGAACAGTGCTGTCAGTTTGAGACGGTTACGTATCGACCCCCATCGTTTATTCATTTTGATTTGTTTGTTAGTTTCTCTGCTCCGATTGTTAGTTTGGATGATGATGATAGCGAGCGATGATCATATTTTGATTTTGGTCATGTATGATTCCGAGTTCTGTTCTTGATTTTTTTTTTTTGTTCGCATTGTTCATTGAACTTCATGTGTAGTTAAAATGATTGACGATGGTTCACGTTAATTTTGGTTGTGGCTGAGGCACAGTTTTAGCTTTCTGCTGCGTTTTTTGGTCTCTGTGTTGAAGGAGATGGATGCGTAGCAGGGAGCATGTGCGTAGATGGAGAGGTGGGCCTGCGTCTGCTTTGGATCTCTGAGGCTGAGAGCGTGCAAATGTGAAATGGCCCTTTTTTTTCTTCTTTTATTTATTTTGCCGATTGAGGGTTTGCTAGAATTTGTCGCGAATCACGGGATCGGGATTAACGGGTATCTGGCTAGGGGTGGCAAATGGGTCGGCTAGTTTTGGGTTCGGGTCGGGTCAAATCTGACCCGATACGAATAGGGGTAAAGCCTAATCCGATCCGGATTGAATCCTGGTCGGATTTGGGTGACCCGGAAAATTTCCGGATCGGGTTCGATTTAACCCGTCGGGTTAAGTTTTGACTTATACACTACTGCTCCTTTTTCCATATCCAGTTATTTATTTAGAGCCACCGTCAATTTATTAAGTGTTGCATAATTTCCAGTAATTCGTCGCTTAAACTGCACTGATGACAGTTAGGAAGTATAATTAGCATTACCGTTTTATTAACAAAAGTAATAAAATTAACAAAAAAGTTGTATGTAAAGGGAATTGAATTCAAGACCTCTTAAAGAAGAGGACAACAATTCAAATGGTATAAGCACAACTCACATTGTAACTGTGTATTGAAGTTATATATATATACTAGTCATAACCCGTGCCCGTAGGGCACGATTCATTTAAGATATTCCCATGTCAAAAGCTTAGTTCCCCAAGAATTTTGCTCATCCCAAGGAATTAAGTTAATAACAAAAATCTTAGTTCCTCAACAAATTTAGTACCATCCAAATTTAGTTCATCTCCAAAATTGTAGGGTTCTCCCAGCGAAATTTTCGAGTTCAAAAAATTTTAGTTCATCCCAAAATTTAGTTTTTCAGAGAATTTAGTTTCACACAAAAATTGATAGTCAAAATTGATAGTAAAAATTGATAGTCAAGCTTTAGTTCAGAGAATTTTAGTCTCCTGCAATTAAATGTCTGTTGCTGTCTTGGAAAAGATCTTAGAATCAAATGGTTGTTGCTATCCCCAAAAAAGCCTCTTGCTCTCCCCCAAAAGCAGACTCGCTTTCCCAAGTCAAATGGCAAGTTACGAAAAGAAATGGGCCCCACACAAACTCAAAAATACAAACCATTCATCTTAATTTTTAATCCCAACCGTTCATCATCCAAGATTAAATCTCAGCCACTTTTTATCCCCCTCACTTGTCCTAGTCAGCTTGTCCTAGTCAGCCCTAGGATTCAAAAAACTCTGTCAAATGTAATATAGATATATAGATATATATATATATATATATATATATATATATATATATATATATATATATATATATATATATATATATATATATATATATGGGATTAATGGGTATCATACGCCATATGAGATAGGCTCTCATACGTTCTCTCACATAAAACAACCAAGTACAAACCCACATGGGCTTGTACTTGGTTGTACTTGGTTGCTTTATGTGAGAGGGCGTATGAGAGCCTATCTCATATGGCGTATGATACCCATTATTCTATATATATATATATATATATATATATATATATATATATATATATATATAGGGATTAATGGGTATCATACGCCATATGAGAGCCTCTCTCATACTCCCTCTCACATAAAGCACCCAAGTACAAGCCCACATGGGCTTGTACTTGGTTGTACTTGGGTGCTTTATGTGAGAGGGCGTATGAGAGAAGCTCTCATATGGCGTATGATAGCCATTATTCTCATATATATATATATATATATATATATATATATATATATATATGATAAAGTGTTCCTAGGGTGACTCCTTAGATTAAATCTAAGGAGTCGCCCCCATTTTCCCTCATATCCCACAATTTTTTTGGATTTTATTTTTCATGGGGTTGTTGTTCACCTCATGGATGATCAACATACCAAAAATCAAGCCATTCCAATACTTTTAGAGCCACCATCTACCCCTTGCAACTTCAACGGTCTGAAAACGTGCTGAAAACCCATGAAGTTGCAAGGGGTAGATGGTGGCTCTAAAAGTATTGGAATGAATTTATTTTTGGTATGTTGATCATCCATGAGGTGAACAACAACCCTATGAAAAAAAATTCCGAAAAAAAATGTGGGATATGGGGAAAATGGTGGCGACTCCTTAGATGGAATTTAAGGAGTCACCCTAGGAACACTTTACCCATATATATATATATATATATATATATATATATATATATATATATATATATATATATATATATATATATATATATAGAGTAATGCTAGTATGAGATGGTGAGCTCAAATCCTTATCGTGAGCTAGCACAATCGGCAACACCAATTAACGATCGGCACCGTTCATCTTCAAGAGCATGTCGATAGATCTATACCCTAAAAAAATTAGAGATTATAAACCCCAAAATCCTATGGATCAACCCGTTCCAATTTTGTTACATTTACAGGCAGCTTGTAAACCGTTCATCTTGCAAACACTTGATGGATCTGATAGAAATGTCCAAATGACACAAAAAATTATACATAAAGATCACTTGATAGATAGAAGAAGATGGATGGTTCCGATTGATGATTTGGCAAATAGTTTTGGCTAGTTCGAGATATGAATATCTCATCTCACCATCTCACCATCTCATATTAGCATCTTTCTATATATATATATATATATATATATATATATATATAGGTGGGATCTTCTAACCCCATAAAATAACCCCTTTTTTGACCCCCCATCTCAGCCCTCCATCCCATTTAAATGAGTGGCTCAGATTGCCCCAATCCCAAGTGATCTCTTGTGAGTTTTTGGGGAGATTTTCAATTTCTCCTCAATTTCTCCCCTTAAAATGAGCTGAATCTCTGTCTCCTTGCACGCAACTCGAAAAGTGAGCTGAATCTCTCCCCCAAAAGTGAGCTGGAACTCCATAGCAAGCACGAAACTCCATAGAGCAGCAAGAAAAAAATACTCCGGCGCCTCTATCTCTCTCTTGCTGAAATGCCTGTGATCGGATAGGATCTCGCCTCCCCCTTTCATCTCTTGCCCCACCAAGATCTCCCCTGACCTCCAGCAAGCATCGGGTCTACCTCTCTCTCTCACTGAAACGCCATCTCAAGCACGAAAAAACTCCATCGCCGCCTCTATCTCTCTCTCTCTCTCTAAAACGGCTGTGATCGGAGAGGATCTCGCCTCCCCCTTCCATCTCGTGCCCCACCTAGAAATCCCCTGACCTCCAGCAAGCTATTGCGCCTCGATTAGGCCTCAAAATCGCCATCGACAACGTTTTGGGAAATTAGGGCTATTGGGATTTTCGCAAAGAAGGAGGACTGATCTGAGGGGCTTCGCAAAGGAGGAGGACTTTGATCTCGCGTAGGAGGCCTTGCGTAGAAGGAGGAAGTTGATTCGAGGGTAAGAATGTATATTTCATATTTATCTACATTTTGTTGTGATGCGTTTGATTTTTTTTTGAATTTTTTACCTGTTTACCTGATGTTTGAAATTTTTTACCTGATTTTTATGAAATTTTTTTTGAAATATTTATCAAAAATTTTTACCTGTTTCGGAGAATTGTCTCATTTTGACAGCATGAATTTCTATGCTTCTGAGTGGACTAAAACGAAGTGTATGACGTCATTTTTTGGAGACTGAAAACTAGTGTTTGGGGGACTGAAAGCCAGGGTTTCAGCCCCTGTTTGGCCAGTAGTTAGGGCATTGAAACCCAGGGTTTCAGCCCCTGTAGGGGGAGCATTTAGGGGACTGAAACCCTGGGTTTCAGCCCATGTAGGGGGAGCATTTAGGGGCTGAAACCCAGGGTTTCAGTCCCCCCAATTATGTCTGAAACCCCCTAATTACCTCCCCTACAGGGGCTGAAACCCAGGGTTTCAGTCCCCCCAATTATGTCCCCTGCAGGGGCTGAAACCCTGGGTTTCAGCCACCTAATTACTTCCACTACAGGGGCTGAAACCCTTGGTTTCAGTCCCCTAAGTACTGACCAAACAGGGGCTGAAACCCCAGGGTTTCAGACACTGTAGGGGAAGTAATTAGGGGGACTGAAACCCCGGGTTTCAGCCCCTGTAGTGGAAGTAATTAGGTGGCTGAAACCCAGGGTTTCAGTCCCCCTAATTACTTCCCCTACAGTGTCTGAAACCCTGGGTTTCAGTCCCCTAATTACCCCCCTAGAGGGGCTGAAACCAAGAGTTTGACTTCACTTTTTTGGGGACTGAAACCCAGGGTTTCAGCCATAGAATTAGGGGACTGAAACCCAGGGTTTCAGCCCCTGTAGGGGGGGTATATAGGGGGACTGAAACCCAGGGTTTCAGCCCCTGTAGGGGGGTATATAGGGGGACTGAAACCCAGCTTTCAGCCCCTGTAGGGGAAGTAATTAGGGGGACTGAAACCCTGGGTTTCAGTCCCCTATAATAACCCCCCTACAGGGGCTGAAACCCAGGGTTTCAGTCCCCCTATATACCCCCCTACAGGGGGCTGAAACCCTGGGTTTCAGTCCCCCTATATACCCCCCTACAGGGGCTGAAACCCTGGGTTTCAGTCCCCTAATTCTATGGCTGAAACCCTGGGTTTCAGTCCCCAAAATAAGCCCATGTAGGGGGGGTATTTAGGGGACTGAAACCCAGGGTTTCAGTCCCCTAAATACCCCCCCTACATGGGCTGAAACCCAGGGTTTCAGTCCCCCTAATTACTTCCCCTACAGGGGCTGAAAGCTGGGTTTCAGTCCCCCTATATACCCCCCTACAGGGGCTGAAACCCTGGGTTTCAGTCCCAAAACTGTCAAGTTGTTAGTACTGAAACCAAGTGTTTCAGGGATTAATTTTAATCAGTTTTGCTATAATATTATGTGTATGCTAATTGTCTTGTAGGATGGGAGACACTGTGCTGCATTTTAGATCTACTCTACATACTGTGGCGATTAAGATAAGAGAGTTATGGAAACATCTTAGCGCTGCGGAGCACGATGAAATAAGGAGAACTCCCTTCCGTTGGATGATAGAAGGGATTGTAGTGGATGAACAACCAGGTCGAATGGAAAAGAATAACAGTGATATAATGACAGTATTAGACACATATGACCACGAAAACAGGGCATTCACTATTGGAAGTAGGAATTTGAATGTCACGCCGAATGATATTGGAGTTATATTTGGACTACCAACAGTAGGGCATCCTCTGGAAAAGGGGTATAGAGGAGGGGAGAAAGGAGATACCTTCATGAACGAATACTTCCCTGGAGCCAGGAAGATAAGGCCAGCGATGGTATCAGTGGCAATTGAAAGGTGCCTTGGAAAGGAGATTAGAGATCCAGAGGAAATAAGATCCTTGGTAATTCTCCTTTTTTGTTCAAGCACATTCTTTCCCAACGCCGCGGGGACCATGACTACTTCAATAGTGTTGCAAGTGGTCGAGAAATGTTCTGAGATTGCTTGGGCAACCGCGATACGTGACTTCCTCATGGAGAATGTAGAGAAATATGCCACCTCAAAAGGAGCAATATGTGGATGCACTATCGGATTGCTTGTAAGTTAGTTTGATTGTTATAGTATAATTTTGCATATACATTTTTGCAACGTCGAAACTAACATATTTTTCATGTATTCTAGTATTGGTTGTGCGAGCATGTGAACATATTTGAGGAGATCCCTGGGAATGAGGAAAAGGAACCAAGATTCCTTAAATGGAACTTGATGGGAATCCGAAAAACAATTGCTGTAAACAATCTGAGCGATCTTGATGCTAGACTGGTAAGAATTATTTTAATCTGAGCGATCTTCAGCCGAAAAACTGGATTGTAGGGCACTGAAACCCTGGTTTCAGTGGCAAAACAGTAGTTTTTGTGCACTGAAACCCTGGGTTTTAGTGCCAAAAAACTGTACTGTTTTGGCACTGAAACCCTGTGTTTCAGTGCCAAAACAGTTCAGTAATGTTTTGGCACTGAAACCCTGGGTTTCAGTGCACAAAAAACTGTACTGTTTTGGCACTGAAACCCAGGGTTTCAGTGCCCTAAACTCCACAGTTTAGGGCACTGAAACCCTGGGGTTCAGTGCCAAAACAGGACATTTTTTGGCACTGAAACCCTGGGTTTCAGTGCCAAAAAACTGTACTTTTTTGGCACTGAAACCCTGTGTTTCAGTGCCAAAACTGGAGTTTAGGGCACTGAAACCCTGGTTTCAGTGCCAAAACAGTTCAGTATTGTGCACTGAAACCCTGGGGTTCAGTGCCAAAACAGGACATTTTTTGGCAATGAATCCCTGGGTTTCAGTGCCAAAAAACTAGTTTTTTGTGCACTGAAACCCAGGGTTTCAGTGCCAAAAAATTGTACTGTTTTGGCACTGAAACCCAGGGTTTCAGTGCCCTAAACTCCACAGTTTAGGGCACTGAAACCCTGGGTTTCAGTGCCAAAACAGTAGTTTTTTGTGCACTGAAACCCAGGGTTTCAGTGCCAAAAAACTTTCCTGTTTTGGCACTGAAACCCATGGTTTCAGTGCCCTACACTCCACAGTTTAGGGCACTGAAACCCTGGGTTTCCGTGCCAAAACAGTACATTTTTTGGCACTGAAACCCTGGGTTTCAGTGCCAAAAAACTGGACTGTTTTGGACTGAAACCCATGGTTTCAGTGCCCTAAACTGTGGAGTTTCAGTGCATGTATGTTTCAGTGCCAAAAACTGTTTTGTAATGTTTAATCATATGCTTTTGTCCTAATTACAGGTATATATTGAGTTGAATGTAACACGGAGAGAGGAGAATTTTTTGCAACCGAATAACGAAAGAATCCATGATTTGGGAGAGGGGAGTTCCACGGCAAGAATCCGTGATCTGGAGAGAAAAGTTAAGAAAGAAAGAAAGAGGGGCAACAAGTATAAACAACTGTGGAAACGTTGTTTGTTTCTGATGTCCAATGCAGAAAAGCAAGTGTTGGATGATGAAGAAAATGTAGCCGTACCTGAAACGGGTGAGGGAAGTGCAAAGGGAAAGGAGAAGGGCAAAGAGAAGGGAAAGGAGAAGGAAAAGGGGAAGAAAAAGAAGGGACCGGAAACACAAGGGTCTATTGCAAGAGCAGTCAAAGCCAAACAAAGGAAACGTTGGCTTAGAGATGATTCTGCTCATAAATATGGCTAAGTATATGTTTGGATGAACTTTTTATATGTTTATTACTTTTCTATATTGGACATTATCAGTTCATAACCACCTTTCTTGCTTTATGTTCTTGACTGCAGATTTGATGCCACAGACATGCTGGGGAGATTAAGGAAAAAGCGCCAGAGGCTGGAGAATTTGGAGTGTGTGTAGGCTGGAATCTGGTGTTATGGAGAATATGAAGAAACCTGAAATCTGGACTGAAACAGAATTTGTATATTTGGACTGAAATCTGGACTGAAATCTGGAAATATGTACGAATTTGTATATTTGGAGTCCGGAGAAGTAAGCTGAAGGCTGGAGACAGTTGTATGGTGGAATAACAATTTGGACATGCTTGTATATTTTTTTGGAATAACAGTTGTATATTTTTTTAATTCAGACATGCTTGTATATTTTTGAAATTCAGACATGCTTGTATTTGTGACTCCCACATGCTTGTATATTTTTGTAAGCTGTACAAATTTGGACTGAAACCATGTGTTTCAGTCCATATTTCAGCTGTCCAAATACAGGGGCTGAAACCACTGAAAACTGTACAAATATGCACGAGCATTGTTTTGTGTTGGAACATGGTTTTGCTGAAACCATGGGTATGTTGGAACATATACTTCTTAGACTTTGATATCAGCTGTATACAACCACCAATATCATAAACACCATTATCTGCAAGTGTTACATACATGTTTGATGCTTGGGTTATCAGCAAGTGTTACAAAATTCAATTTGATCTGCTCCTGATGCTGAAATGAGCTGATCTGATCCAATTTAATACATATCAGCAAGTCTGCTCCAATTTAATACAAAATTCAATTTAATACATATCAGCAAGTATTAAAGCCTCTGATCTGATCCAATTTGATGCTGATGCTGAAATGAGCTAAATTGATCCAATCTGATCTGATGCAGCAGTCACTCCTATAAACACAAATAGATCCATTCCAGTTAGACATTTTTTTCTCAAGCTTCATCATACAAGATACGAGGAGTTTTAAAAATATTAATTGAAATATAAATCCTGAAGAAAATTGATAAAATGACTAATATGGATTGAGCATTGCAATGGAGAGAATAATATTAAAAACAGGGTTTCAGTCCACTTAATACTGAACATACAGGGACTGAAACCCAGGGTTTCAGTCCCCTTATTGCTGAACATACAGGGGCTGAAACCCTGGGTTTCAGTCCCTGTATGTTCAGTACTAGGGGGACTGAAACCCAGGGTTTCAGTCCCTGTATGTTCAGTACTAGGGGGGCTGAAACCCAGGGTTTCAGTCCCCTTATTGCTGAACATACATGGGCTGAAACCCTGGGTTTCAGTCCCTGTATGTTCAGTACTAGGGGGGCTGAAACCCAGGGTTTCAGTCCCCTTATTGCTGAACATACATGGGCTGAAACCCTGGGTTTCAGTCCCTGTATGTTCAGTACTAGGGGGACTGAAACCCTGGGTTTTAGCCCCTGTATGTTCAGTACTAGGGGGGACTGAAACCCAGGGTTTCAGTCCCCTTATTGCTGAACATACATGGGCTGAAACCCTGGGTTTCAGTCCATGTATGTTCAGTACTAGGGGGACTGAAACCCAGGGTTTCAGTCCCTGTATGTTCAGTACTAGGGGGCTGAAACCCAGGGTTTCAGTCCCCTTATTGCTGAACATACATGGGCTGAAACCCTGGGTTTCAGTCCCTGTATGTTCAGTACTAGGGGGACTGAAACCCAGGGTTTCAGCCCCTGTATGTTCAGTACTAGGGGGACTGAAACCCAGGGTTTCAGTCCCCTTATTATTGAACATACAGGGGCTGAAACCCTGGGTACTAAGTGGATTCAAATTTTTACCCGCAAACATTATCCGGAATCACTTCATTCCATCATCCCAACATTTGCCTTCGATAGCACTTTAGGATTTTTAGGGCAATTGCGAGAATCATGTCCAACATCAACCCCAAGGCATGTCTTACACACTCTTGCTTTTTTCCGGCTAGTTGCTTTCTCAAGTGAACTTTTAATTCTACCACTACTGTTTCCATGTGCAACCTCTGTTTCTTTCTCAGTGTCACATCGACCGTCTTGAGTTGGCGTTGGGATTGTTCTTTTCCTCCCTTTTGTTTGTGAAATGTGTGGGTCTAAGAGTAACCCATCTACTTCTACTCTAGAACAACCCGCTTCATGAGCTATGGATGTCTCCCCATTCTCTACGACAAGTAACTTCTTATCTTCTCCAATTAACTCCTCAAACAATTCTCTGCTACGTTTCAAAAATATGTCGCACAAATGTTGTGATGATCCAGCCAAGTAAACAGACTGTGATATATCTTTGAACATGTGACAAACCCGGATTGCTTCCTGTCCTCCACTGGAAGTTTGGTCACTGAAACGTTGGGTTTCATCACCCACCTTAACCCTGTTTGCATACTTCCCCCACCTTGCCAACACGAAATATGGAGGGATCTCCGTTAGGTATAACCGATGGAAAATATGGCAAAGGTGTCTGTAAGGGATACCTTGGAATTCAAAGTATTTGCAGCTACATGACCCCTCATTTGTTGTCAAATTCATCTTCACTAAAAACACATAAGCGCTCTCATTCCCATTATAACTAACACCATATGTTCGACCATCACCTTCGGTTTCTTGCTCAGTAGCTCTATGCTTGTACCCTTCTTTGAACTCATGATTGAACTTTTTATACATGGTTCGAGTGTATATATCTGCAGCATGGATCAACAACCCAACCTCACATTCAGGTATTATGTGCTTATGAATTGAATCAAAGTCCTCCTTCCGCTCCCTCACAAATATAGTCTCCAACGCCTTGTGATATTGTTCCACAAACTCTCTCAAATTTGTCTTCCTTGTAACAAAAATATCGAAGAAGGAGTTCATACTTTCAGACCTTTGTGTGGTATTCATTCCAGCAAAAAAGGTGCTCATACAATAAATCGGCATCCACTTATGCCGAATCTCATACATATCATTGAGCCATTTGTGCTCCTGCAAGTCATACTTAATTATGATTGCTGCCCATTTGGTGTCGAATTCTTCAATTGTGTAGGTTTGATGCATACACTGCTTCATCTCTTTCTTGAACTCCGATTTCTTGAAATATAAGTGGCTCAAGTGGCTCGGAAATTTCTTTTTAATATGCCAAAGACAAAACCGGTGTCTTGTATTGGGAAATACCTCTGCAATTGCTTTAGTCATAGCTGGATCTTGATCTGTTATGATGGACACTGGGTGGCTATCCTCCATGGCCAACAGCCAGTGCTTAAATACCCATACAAAAGTCTCCTCGGTCTCATTTTCTATCAAACAACAACCAAAAAGAATTGATTGACCATGATGATTGACACCCGTGAAAGGGCCAAATGGCATCTTATACCTATTTGTGTTGTATGTTGTATCAAATGTGATAACATCTCCGAATTGTTTGTAAGCTAATCGTGATTTTCCATCAATCCAGAAAAAGTTAACTGCTTTCCCAACATCATCAACATCAATTGCATAGTAAAAATTACTATCCTTCAACCGCACCTGTTCAAAATACACCCTCACAGCTTGAGCATCTCCACAATCATTATATTCAGCTCTGATATTTCTCAAATGATTGTAACACTTTCTACTATTAAACGGACAGTTGGCAGCCCCACCAAATAACTGAGGGATTTTGTTGATTTGCAGTTGTTCTTTAGCAAAAACTTCAGTCAACGCTTTTGCAGCACTTGAAAAACTAGTTCTTGACTTCATTAGACTCATTTTACTAGGGCTGATCATAGGATGATTGTGTGAATCATCGAAAAAAGTAACCACCCCACCCTTTATCAAACCTCATTCTTTTCACCCGCATCCTCGCCTTACAATCTGTTCTCATTGAACTTATGTCTTTATCTTCTACCTTCTTTTTACTTGGAGCTCCTTCGCAAGTGCATGCAAATCTGACATTATCAACTTCCATAACTCTAGTACCCTTTCGCTCACTTCCTCTTTTCTTAATGCTATACCCTTTGCTACCAGCATATTTTGTATAGCATTCTTCTGCCTCTTCTATAGATTGAAACTTCTTTCCAACATACAACACATTATCTGCTTGTGTGGGTTCTTCAACAGTTTCATCCAATGCATTACCAACACTATTGAAATTTAATTCTGCTGCTTGTGTTTGTTCAACATCAACTTCCTTCTCTGCACAACCCACATGCTGAAAATCTGAACTTTCTTCTTCTAATGAATGCTCAATAATAGTTGATCCAAAATCATCCACATTATTCATCTTAGCATATATCTATCTGTCCATTAAAACCAATTATATAAAAACATCATTAGTATTAACACCGTAGTATTGTATTAAGATAATTAGTGTACTAAGATGGACTGAAACCAATGGTTTCAGTCCACAGAAGAAAGTTCTGAGGGGACTGAAACCATTGGTTTCAGTCCACATATTGACAGTACTGAGGGGACTGAAACCAATGGTTTCAGTCCACAAATTGACAGTTCTGAGTGGACTGAAACCATTGGTTTCAGTCCCCTCAGTACTGTCAATATGTGGACTGAAACCAATGGTTTCAGTCCCCTCAGAACTTTCTTCTGTGGACTGAAACCATTGGTTTCAGTCCCAATATTGACATTTGAGTGGACTGAAACCAATGGTTTCAGTCCACTCATGTCATTATGGGGACTGAAACCATTGGTTTCAGCCCACTCAAATGTCAATATGGGGGCTGAAACCAATGGTTTCAGCCCCCATATTGAACGTTGAGTGGGCTGAAACCAATGGTTTCAGTCCCCATATTGACATGAGTGGACTGAAACCAATGGTTTTCAGTCCACTCAAATGTCAATATGGGGACTGAAACCAATGGTTTCAGCCCACTCAACGTTCAATATGGGGGCTGAAACCATTGGTTTCAGCCCCCATATTGACATTTGAGTGGACTGAAACCATTGGTTTCAGTCCACAGAGTTCTGAGTGGACTGAAACCATTGGTTTCAGCCCACTCAAATGTCAATATGGGGGCTGAAACCAATGGTTTCAGTCCCCATATTGACATTTGAGTGGGCTGAAAACCAATGGTTTCAGTCCCAATATTGACATTTGAGTGGACTGAAACCATTGGTTTCAGTCCACTCATGTCAATATGGGGACTGAAACCATTGGTTTCAGTCCACTCAACGTTCTTCTGTGGACTGAAACCAATGGTTTCAGTCCACTCAGAACTGTCAATATGTGGACTGAAACCATTGGTTTCAGTCCACATATTGACAGTTCTGAGTGGACTGAAACCAATGGTTTCAGTCCACTCAACTGTCAATTTGTGGTCTGAAACCACACTCAGAATTGTCAGTTTATTTTATTTTCTCAGTTGATTTTCTCATTTTGACAGTATGAGATGATCATATGTTGAGAAAAAACAGGAAAAAAAAGAAAGTGAAAGGAAAAGTAGGAAGGAGAACACCCTGATGAAGAAAAAAAAACAGCTGCATACCTTTCAACAAGTTGAAGATCCTTCCTCTTTTCCCTCTTCTTTGCGTCCACCTATGCTTACAAGATGAAGAATCAATGGAAGAAGAACGAGATGAAGAAGCTGATCAAAAAGAAATAAAGAGAGGAAGAAGAGGGAGCGGGAAAAAAATTTTCTGCTATGAGAGAGAATGACGGCTGATGGGTGTTGCGTGCTGAGAGAGAGAGAGGGGGGGGTGCTGTGATGGCTTGGGGGCCTTGGGTGGGGTTGCGTGCTGAGAGAGAGAGAGAGAGAGAGAGAGAGAGAGAGAGAGAGAGAGAGAGAGAGAGAGTACTTTTTGTGTATTCCCAAGAGCCCATCATTTTACACATTGGATTAAAGGGGGTTTTTATTTTTTTTGCAGCAAAAGGGAGGCCACTTTTTGGGGGAGAAATTGAGGAGAAATTGAAATTCTCCCCAAAAACTCACAAGAGATCACATGGGGGGAGGGGAAATCTGAGCCATGGGATTTAATAGGATGGAGGGCTGAGATGGGGGGTCAAAAGGGGGGTTATTTTAGGGGGTTAGAAGATCCCACCTCATATATATATATATATATATATATATATATATATATATATATATATAGAGCAAAAAATGTACCTAAGAATGACCTCGGGTAGAGATACCTGAGCACACCCCCGCTGTTCGGGGTTTGTGAGTATTTTTTTTGAAACTTTTTTTTGCAGTAGGTATATATACTTGTTATGTAGCTCCCCACAAAATTTCAGGTCGATCCGACACCGTTTGAGCCTCCGTTCATCGATTTCAAAAACGTTGCGCAACACTGTCCAAATTCTGGACAGTTTTGCGCAACGTTTTTGAAATCGATGAACGGAGGCTCAAACGGTGTCGGATCGACCTGAAATTTTGTGGGGAGCTACATAACAAGTATATCTACCTACTGCAAAAAAATTTTTCAAAAAAACATACTCACAAACCCCGAACAGCGGGGGGTGTGCTCAGGTATCTCTATCCGAGGTCATTCTTAGGCACATTTCCCTCATACATACATATATATATACATACATACATACATACATACATACATATATATATATATATATATATATATATATATACATATATATATATATATACATATATATATATATATACATATATATATATATATACATATATATATATATATACATATATATATATATATGTTGACTAGGATCCATTCGGATGGATCAAATATGCGGATCCATCCAAGTGGAATTGAAAGCTAGACAATGTAAATAGAAAATCCGACCGTTGGATGTCTTCTAACATGTATAAACTAGCTCCAAACAAAATTTCAACTAATTTGGACATGTTTTGCCCATGCATCAAGTGGTTGCAAAATTAGCCGATTTTATAACTATTCAAAAACATCGATTTTGCAACCACTTGTTGCATGGGCAAAACATGTCCAACTTAGTTGAAATTTTGTTTGGAGCTAGTTTAGACATGTTAGAAGACATCCAACGGTCGGATTTTCTATTTACATTGTCTAGCTTTCAATTCCACTTGGATGGATCCGCATGTTTGATCCATCCGAATGGATCGTAGTCAACATATATATATATATATATATATATATATATATATATATATATATATATATATATATATAGGGATGATATGGTGAGCAAATGAGCAAAATCCCTTAAAGTGAGCAAACCAGCCTGGACCGTCGGATCTGAGCCAGCCGCTCAGATCTTTCCAATTTCCCACATCACGCGCAGATCACGTGATCGCTGAAAGCCCCCCCTCCTGTTCGCGTTCTCCGCTCATCTCCCTCTCGCGGACGGAAAAAAAAACCCCCCCTTGTCGAAATCCCTCATCTCGGAGCTCCCTCCTCTCCCACTGTCTCGCCTTCGCGTTCTCGCCCTCACTGCTCTCTCCCGCGGGCAAATCCCCCTCGCGATCTTCCCCTTCTCCCTCTCACGGACGTACACCCAGTTTCCCAGTCGAAATCCCCAAATTTCGGCGGCCATCATCTCCCTCTCTTCTCCCCAAAAAAACCCTAACCCATCCCGTACATAGCAGCATACCCCGAAGATCGAACAATTTTCCCCCAAAATACCCTAACCCTAGGCCCGTTTCCCCCCAAAATCCGAGCGCCCTCATTCGCCCTCACGCGGACGAAACCCCCGTCGCTGGCGACAACCCCGTCGCTGGAGAAAACCTCAAAATCCGCCCCAAAATCCGAGCGCCCTCCTTCGGTCTGCACATTCCCCGCTTCCAAGTTGGATCCCAGCCATATCTCGCCCGATCCCGCCGTGGCCTAGCTCGTCGTTTCAAGTTGCAGGTATAAATTTGTTTTCCCCCTTTGATTTGCTTTCATGTTCCTCAATTACTGAACATATACTTTGCATGATATAAACTTGATTATACAGAAGCAGAGGACATATACAAGTACTGAACATATAATTTGAATCTGATTTCCGTTGATATAAACTTGGTTTCATGTTCTTATCAATTACTGAACATGAATTATACAGAAGGTTATATAAACTCAGTGTTCAGTAATTACTGATTTCCGTTGTTGTGGACTACCTCAATTACTGATTTCCATTGCTATGGACTACCTCAATGTGATGGTTTATATAAACTCTGTAATATAAACTCAGTAATTGGTTTATATCAACTGATAATTTGCTTTCATGTTCCTCAATTGCTGAACATATACTTTGCTTTCAATTTGGTTATATTTCATTCTGCATTTTTCCAGGTATGATTATTGCATGATATTAACTTGGCTGATGTTCTAAATATCTTGGAATAAGAGTATCAAAGATGTCATAACTACCAATAGTCTATGTTAGCTATCATTGATGTTTAATTTCCATTCAAACTTTTACCAATTGCTAAGATGCTTACCTTGAATATGTTTCTTTGCTTGAGTGGTATGCTAAGTGAAGTAACATGTTTTCTCCTTTGTTGCAATTAGTACTTAATGATGTCAGATTTTCGTGCATTAATTTTTAATTATATGAAAAAATTGTGAATTCCGAATTGTCTTCTTTGCTTGCGTAGAAATCATATATTCAAGGGATGCATCGAGTTCAATTTCGAACTGTGCATCCGGTTGGGAAAATGTTGAGGAGATGTATAAGCCAGTAAAAGGGAAGAGTTTTAACTCATTGAAAGAAGGGGAGGATTTTTACAAATAGTATGCAAAATTAGCAGGGTTTTCAGTTAGAAAATATGCAACAATACTTGACAAAGTTACAGGAGAAAGGTGTTCTCAACAATTTGTGTGCTCAAAACAAGGGCTACCAATGGAGAAAAAAAATGTAACGGATGGACAAGCAAAGAGGAAAAGGGCCATAACACGAGAAAATTGCTTGGCAAGTATAAGGCTTCAAAGAGACTCTGATGGAAAGTGGTCCATTCGGAGGTTTAATGAATCACATAATCATGTGTGTGTCACTCCAAGAAAACAACAATTCTTAAGAAACAATAGAAACGTGACTGAAGCACAAAAATGCCTCCTAAACACAATAAAAGATGCTAACCTAAAGACATCAGATTGTTTTTCAGTCTTATCAGTTGAAAGTGGTGGTTATGGAGATATTGGATGCACCGAAAGGGATATTAGGAATGCATTGCAAAGGGAGAGGGATGAGATGAAGTGTATGATGCTCACTTATTGATGGAGCATTTGCAAGAGGAGAAAGAGATGAATCCATCTTTTGAGTATGCATATAAAGTGTATAATGAAAATAAATTGACACATGTGTTTTGGGTAGATGCTCTTGGTAGAAAGTATTACAAACATTTCGGAGATGTGTTAATATTTGACACAACATATGACACCAATCAATACCGTCTCATCTTTGCACCTTTTACCGGGATAAATCACCATGGACAAACGGTAAATTTCGGGGTCGGGTTCATGTGTAATGAACGGTTAGAATCTTTTATTTGGTTGTTTGACAAGTTTAAAGAAGCCATGTGTGGTCATTTCCCTAGCGTGATAATCACCGATCAAGATTCTGCCATGGGAGCTGCAATTAGAGAGGTATTTCCTGCTTCCGTTCATAAGTATTGCATGTGGCATGTTCTAAAAAAAACTTCCAGATAAACTTGGTGCGACGGCATTCAAAAGTGAGTTTAATATTCCATTTCAAGATTGTGTTTGGAATTCTGAGACTCCTGAAGAGTTTGAAATCAAATGGGAGAATGTTTTATGTAATAACCATTTGAATAATCATGAATGGCTTGCCGATCTATACTCATTTCGTGAAAAATGGATACCGGCATATTCTAAAAATATCTTCACGGCTGGAATTCGTACAACTCAAAGATCGGAGAGCATGAATTCTTTCATTGATAAGTATGTGAATAAAAAGAATACCTTGAATGAGTTTGTTTCGAGATTTGAAAGAGTCATAAGGAAACAACGGTAAAATGAGTTGGCGGTGGATTACGAGACTATGCATACAAAACCAAAATTGCTTACAGATCTAGAAATGGAGGGGCAGATGGCAGAGATATATACACAGGAGAAATTTTATGTTTTTCAGGAAGAAGCTGTTCAAAGCTTGAGCTATGCATCGCAGATGAGAGGGTGTGAAGGCAATGTCCGGTAATATTGTGTAAAAAGGATGGGCAAAATGAAGAATCCAGATAAACCCAGAGATGTTGTTTATAAAGGTCCAGAAGAAGCCGCAATATGCAGTTGCAAGAAGTTTGAAACCATTTGTATTCCTTGTAGGCATATTCTTATTGTATTGCGCAATGAATTTGTTGATATTTTGCCGTAATGTTATATTTTAAAAAGATGGACATCCTTGGTAACAAATGAAATAGTTCGAGATAATAATGATGTCGAAATTCAAGGTAGCTACGGCAAGGAACAAGATTTGAAGTACACCAATCTTTCAAATAAAGTTCACGAGTTTTTGCAATTTGCTCGCTCTTCAACCGAATGGCTTGACATGGGAGCAATTTTGATGGACAAGGCCTTCGAAGATATTCAGCGACTGACATCTGAAAATCCACAAAATTTGCAAACAGAGAAAAGGCCAACATTACCTGAAACAGTTGATATTCATCCACCATCATTTGCAAAGACCAAAGGTAGTGGAAAACGGATTAAAGGAGGAGGGGAAAAAGCAAGAGAAATAGCATCAAAACCTCTACGGTTATGTCGATGTTGTAACAAGTTTGTGCATCACGATAGGCGTAATTGCCCAATGAAAGAAAGGTAATTTTTTCATATTAAACTTTTGATTCATTTTAGGCGTTATTTTTCCTAATTATATTTTCTCTGTTTTTAGTGTTTCAACCCAAGAACTTGTGAGTGATGTCACCGCGACACAATCGTCTATCAATATGCCTCCGGTATGACACAATCTTTCATCTATATTCCATCATTGTTTAAATTCATTTTTATAAATTTTTATTGCTAAAATATTATATTAATTGCTAATTCCATCACTCAGCCTTGAAAGGTAGCTGGAAGCAATGTTTTTGTGGGTAACAGATCTGGATTCTGGATTCTGGATTCTGGATTCTCATTTATCAATCAGGATTCTGGATTCTTGATTCTCATTTATCAATCAGGATTCTGGAGGCCTAGAAATTGCAGTGGGTTTTGAGGTTCACAGTAGCATCACAGTACCAATTGCAGTGGGTTTTGAGGTTCACAGGTTTCATTCTTTTTAGTTTTGAGGTTTATGTTGGCTGTGCATGGTAGTATGTTGCAATGTTGCAGGTTTTAATGAAGACTACACATTGGATTTCATGCTGCCTTGTTTATGTTGGCTGTGCATGTTAGTATGTTGCAATGTTATTTGAGTTAGAATTGTATCCAATTATATCCAATTATATAATTATATCCTTGGATTTCACATTGGAATTGGATTTGAGTTAGAATTGGATTTGAGTTAGAAGTGGATTTCGCATTATATAATGAAGACTACACATTGGATTTCATTGCAGGTTTTAATGTTAGTATGTTACTTTTATTATAGCCAATTAAATCCTTTTTGAGTTAGAATTGTTATTTAAATTTCATTGCATCAAAGAAATTGATGTGGTAGCGTATCATTTCATTACACATGAGTATTCGTAGAAATTGCATCAAAGAAATTGAGAAATAGATGCAAAATGTTAGGTCAATCATGCATATATGCACTTGTGTATGATTATTATTCTCCAATACAGACTATATGGTGAGCGTACAGCTGTTGCATGTTTGCTTGTGTGTGTGTGTGAAGACTCTCCTTGAATCACTTTTTTGCAGAGGGATGTTTTGATGGTATTCCACAAGGCAATAAATTCGAATGCTCCAGATTCTATCCCTTTTCTGGAGGCAAGCATCATGATCACACATAAAACAAATTGTCACGCCCCGCTTCCCAGAAATGTGGAGGCGAGACGTGAGAATGTCCGCTCAGACTTGAAGCTGCAAAGCTCCAAGCCCGATAAGCGTCAATCAACAATAAATTGGCAGGTCCTTGTAACGCAATACGAAACAACAATAATAATACGGGAATGAGACAATAAGCAATTTATTGAATCTCAGAATATCCATAAATAAATTACAATATCACAGAAAAGCCACCAGGCTAAAAGGAAAGACTAAGGCCCAACATGGCCAACAAGGTGCAACTCACAAACAAGGGTGCCACGCACCAACGACTAACAGCAAACCTAAACAAGGGAAAGGGGACACCAGCGGTCTCTACGACAGATCACCAGTACCCACGAACTCCTCGCCCAGCGGAGGCTCAGGCTCAGCGACAGTAACACTACACCCTCAACCACGATCTCTACCTCAGGATCTAACATGTGTCACCCAAAAGAGAAAAGGGGCACATGTCAGCAAGTCGAAAGACTTGAGCAAGGAAACTGAAAGTAACTAACAACCTAGCACTTATAATATTAAGCAATGACATGACAGTTTAGTTTGATGCAGCAGTTTAAAAAGAGAGTGTCACGCACTCACGATGTAGCAATCACTAAGCACTAATCACGATTCACTTATCACTATTAATCACTTGTGCACTAGAGATTTCGCCTGCTGGCCGGAGTGGCGGATCAGGCCAACTCGGGGCTCAGGTGGCCGCATATCTCTTACCCCACCCATATGTGTCGAGCGTTGGGGTTTCCAACTAACTGCGCTCGCTTCTGGATCACGAGCCAGGAAGTGTATTTTGCATAGGGGTGCACCTAGCCGGTATCCGAGCGTTGGGGTTTCCAACTACAGGGCTCGCTTCTGGAACATGAGCCAGGAATATAATATTGTAGCGTGTGCTACGCAATCACGATGAATAATCACTATGCAATGACATGAACAGATATTTGCGTACCGTTAATGGAAATTAAACATGACTTGGCAAGCATGATGAAGGTGACGGATCTAGCTTCGTTGTCAAGCTAGATCAAAGGCGTCCAGACAGCTATATCCTTTCACTGTCTAGTCTCTTTTATGCTAAAGCAAGGTAATGGCCTAAGACATGGCCCGATTCGAAAGATAGCAAGTTTCACTTGCCTCATGCCAAGGAAGATGATCAACGAGGCACGCCACAAAAGTTATCTACGGGGAGGAAATCGCTGCCATGAAGAAACAATCATCAAACAACATCCAACCTAGTTTATTATTAGGGTTTCAATAAAATCACAAGGAGAGTTAGGAGAAAACCAAAGGATCGAACCTTACCGTATAGAAGCGGAAGATCGATGCCGAGCAAGCACGGCAACGGAAGAACGATCCGGGGAAACCTAGGGTTCAGATCTGGAATGGGGAGAAAATATAGAGAAATGGGGGAAAATCTGGAGAAATAGGTTTTGATATGGGTTTTGGGGGTTTGATGAAGGTTTGAGGAAGGTGGAAGGTGGAAAGTGTTAAGTGAGGGTTTGGATGATGGAGGATGAGCTTGGAATGAAGGTTTGAGGGTTTGGGGAAGATGCGAGCTCAATGGGGGAGAAATTAGGTTTAGAGTTGAAGAAGTGACGTGCGTTTATATTTCATATATTTGCGCACGTTTTCTTCCGTGTTTCTCCGTATTTTCCGCCGTCTTTTATTTGTTTCTTGTATTTTCTTGTTTTCTTTCACTTTTCCGTGTTTTTGGTATTTTGCAGGAATTTCTAGCATTTTGGACATAAAAACGACGATATCACAAGTCCCCGGCGCAACGGGAGGAGTCACGCGTGACCCAGGGGGTCAAACGACGATGATTGCATCATTCAGCCCCTCACCCGATCGGTTGAACAAAGTCAACCGATCGGGTGATGCACGCGTGCACCACCGGGTCTCAGCTAGAGCTCAAGCGGATGTCACCCGACCGGTTCTCAGGCCGGTTCATTGCGGCCGTTTCTCTGTCTTTTCGAGCCAAATGCCAACCGATCGGGTGACTCTCACCCGATCGGTTCATCTGTAGCTGATTCTAAGGAGCCAAGACACGGGCATCCAACCGACCTCTTCACCCGATGGCGCCAATGATCCAACCGGTCACCCTAAGAACTCAACCGACCGGTTCATCTGACCGGGTGAAGCTCCGCCGTTTTCTGTTTATTATTTGTAACAGATCACCCGATCGGTTGACTTGTCAACCGATCGGGTGGCGTTTTTCCTGTGGTTTTGGACCCGACCCGTTAGGGCTCGGAATGTGGGCAATAAATACCCAATGCTGGCCGACTTTTAGGGTATCTTCTTCTTGGGCTCTTCCTCAGTTTTTCTAGGGCTTTTTGCCCCTTTCTCTTGTGAGTTTAGATTAGGTTAGATTAGGTTTTCTCTTGTAATAAGTCTTGTATTGGATTGGAGGTTCAAAATCAAGATAAGTATTTCTTTCTCTTGTTCTCCATTTTTTGTGTTGTATTTCTTTTGCTTCATGATGAATGTTTGTATGTCTTTTGTGTTGTTTGTTTATATGTTTTTCATCATGGAGTAGTATTGATGAACCCTAATACGGGTTAGGGTAGGATTGATGCTTGGTTGTTTCATTTGACTTGGTTGCATGTCATGTGTTCGATGAAATGAATCAATGGGGATTTCTAGCAATCTGGGTCCAATTCGTATGGCAACACACTAGATGTGTTGGGGATTGGGGTCCGGTGCTTGTCCAGTCAAGATCCGCTTCGATGTATTGCTAGAAATCACATTTGACCTATTTGGCCATTAGGGTTACGCGGGGGTGTTTCATTGTCATTGGCGGGAGAAAGACCGCCTCTGACCGTCGGGCCAAGGGGGAATAAACTTGGCGGTTGACTCCCTAGCCATAGCTCACGCCCCTAGTGTTGACATCGAGTCCTCGCGCGTGGGAACGGCTTGGACGAAGTGTTGGGAGTTATCATTGTGGCCTTAATGCTCCCGGTTGCGGAAGGTGTTAATGGACATGGGAATGCCCACCGTCTGGAACCGGGTAGGCCTAGCGTGCTTGGCACCGACCGGAATATCGGGCCATGGACGCTAGGTACCACCTTTTGGGGGCAATGTCTCACCCTGGGTCAAGTCAAATGCCAAGTGTCATGAGTGCTCTAGCCCGTGTTAGCGGGGATTCATTTCGTGTCTTTTTCATTTCTTTCTTTTGTTTCTACACTTCCACCCATATCATCCGCGTAGCTAGCACACAACCTAGGCGAGGCTAGTAGCCATTCTAGCCATCCACCTCCCTGAGTTCGATAAACCCGCACCCTACACTAACCGTGTACTTGCGGTAAAACGACACCGCGCCCATACCGTAAACGGGGCGCCGGTCAAGTTTTTGGCGCCGTTGCCGGGGAGGCGTTCGGTTTGATATTAGCTTAGCTTGGGTTCGTTAGACTACGCATAAAAACCAAAAAAATTTCTTTTTCTTTATTTTTATTTTTATTTTTTTTAAGAAAAAAAAAACTATTCAATAACCAAGAAATTTTTCCCCCACCATTATATTATCTTTTTGTTATTCTCTTGTACTATTGACGCTCCTATCTAGTTTTCTTATTTTTGTTGTCCAGGTATCTTTGATATTACCATGTGGAGATCAAATTTCGATGCTCAGATGGGAGGATACGATCCTTATCCAGTTGTGGTTTGTGAGACTTGTGGGATGGCGGGGCACGTGTATTATGATTGCCCCTTTACGCTCGAGAGCCTCCCCCTACACCAAGGCCAAACATTTTCCCACAACCTTAGCCCAAACACCTCCCATCCATTTCCTCGACCTTATACCCCTCCACACACACAAGAAGAATCAAGCCTCGTGTCTCTCCTTGAAAGTGCCATGTTTAACCAAGGCCAAATATTACAAAACTTGATGGTACCAATCACCGAGCCGACACCGAGGAGAGGGGATGAAGGAGAGGATATACTCACCTTCATGGTTGAGACCACCATGCCATCGGTCACCATAGACACATCTCATGCCGATGCCCCAATTTTCCCACACTACCACTTGGATGACGAAGCATTTTTTGATGATGATAGTGAGGATGGGGAGATTTCTCTAGGATCTGTGGGAGAGACTTTTCATCTTTATCTGGATACCCCATATGAGTCCTATGAGAGCACCGAGGAGACCACAGAGCTTATGCATACCGGCGAGGAGGATGTGCGTGAGGACGACGACACCATGACCACATACGAGTGGTCCGCTCCACATCCACCTCCACAGCCATCTCTGTCACAGCTTCCTCCTTGGTCGGTGGTCAACCATGAGGATGTCATTCAGGACATCGGGCAGATGGAGGAGCATGAGCATATCGTCGAGGAGGATGTGCATGAGGGCT
>JAULAV010007776.1:0-36741 GCA_030789695.1 Scilla litardierei | reverse complement strand
ACCGGACCATCGATATGAGCCTTGGGACCCACCGGGTAGTGATGGCGGCGGCTTCGGAACTCCCGCCTTAGTGGTCATTATTATGATTTGAAAGGGGGGCAGAGGAAATCGAAGCGTCTCCGCGACTGAGTTTGTGCCACGTGGGTGATGTGACCCTTACGCCAGTCGAGGCGTCGGGGACGTCTCGATGGGCGCCGCGTGGCGAGAGTTTGACTGACGAGATGGCCCTGGGGCCCCCTTTACTGCTAAAGGGGGCTGGGGAGGCGGTCGGCGGGAATTGTTGGCTTTCTCCGATTCTCCTCCGGCGCTCGATATTTCTGTTGGGAGCTTACCGGCTAATCTGTCACTTCCGTCGCCGGCCATCTTCTTCCGATCTTCTTCCGATCGCCTTCCGGGTTCAAGGGATCAACATGTAATAGCAATTAATTTCCTTCCTTTACGATCAATGGCTTCTCGATTCGAGATTGGAGGAAGTAGCCGGGTGGGGGAGGAGGAGTTGGCGGGCGAGGGGGCGTCAGGTTCGGGGGTGCGGTGGCCCAGGGAAAGACGGTCATGGCGATCCGTTGTACCGAGAGACATTGAGTCCCCCCGACGTAGGTTGGATAGGATCAACATCAGGGAGATTCGCGTGCGGTTTGTGCGACAGCCCTATGAGGTGCGGGTTCCTGGGTCAGAGGAAGCGGTGAGTTCGCCGGGGGATAATGAGGTCGGGGTCTATGTCCGGTCCTTTGAGTTGGGGCTCCGCTTTCCGATCCACCCATACTTGTTTCACTTGTTGAATTTCCTGGAGTTACCGATATTTGCCCTAGCGCCCCGTTCTTGGGGCTTGTTAGTGGGGTTTGTCGTTTTGTGCCTTGCTTGCTCCTTGAGTCCCTCTTTGGCGTTGTTCCGACATTTCTTCGTGGTTCGGAAGTGGGGGATGTATCATCGAGTTTGTGCCAGGAGAGGGCGAGAACTCATCCTCGAGGTGCCTGACGATGTCGGCGATTGGATGAGGGAGTTCGTCTTCGTGACGGTGCCAAGTGACGTGGCGCTGATGTCGAATTAGGGGGCGCGGAATCCCTTTGTAAATGAAGGGGTGGAGCTGATCGGGGAGGATATTGCCAAAGCTCAGATTTTGAGGGAGCTGCCCGAGGCGTGCCATCATTGGGCGAGTCTAACATTGAGCAGTCGGCTCGCCCAGGACTTTTGGACCCTAGGTATCTTTGAAGTTTCGTAAACTCGGGGCTAGGCTCGCCCTGATTGTCTCTTTTTTCCTTTTGCAGGCGGAGACGCGATGAGGGAGCCGGAGGGGGTGTCAGGTTCGGCCGGGACCCCGATCTCGGAGGACTCTGATCCACGTGGGAAAGGCAAGGGAGTGTCTAGCGAGGCGGGATCCCGGGAACGTGGGGGCGTGGCCCCCCGTGGGGAGAGGTCGCACCTGGGACGGGGGGCAGCCGGGCAAGGTATCTCTGCCGGTGGGCCCGCCGAGGATCTTCGTGCTGACACGCCCGTGCGGGGGGCCGGACCCTCCGTCCCTCCGTGGGTACCGGCGACGGCAGCGCCTCGCCGAGCGCCCGGGGTTCAAGGGTGGCCATACGGGATCCCTTCGTGGGAACTGGGGGTGTCGTCGAGTCCCGCTTGCGAGAGCGCCCTTATTCGTTTTAAGAGGGCCCGAGAAGAGGTCGAGGCATACCCCGATGACCGGCTCCATAAGTTCCCTTTCCGAGTCGGCGGCAATGAGTCGGTATTTGAGGACGCGGGGGGTGGCGGCGCGCCTCGCCGAGTATTGCGTGTTACCGCGCGATCGTGAGTCTTTGACTCGTGTGGGGGCGGAACGGTTGGGCGGCTCGGCCATATGGCACGTCGTGCAGGTACGCCGGCTTTCTTTCCCCGCCCGCAGACTTTATTTGTTCGTGTCTCGTTGATTCGAGGTTTATGCAGATGATCGCCAACGTGTTAGCCCTGCGGGGCCGTAAATCTGCGGCCGTCACCCGGGCGTCACTGGACGTGGCGAAGGCGAACCTTGATGAGGTCAAGGCGAAGCTGAAGGACACGGAGACGGAGCTGGAGAGGGTTAGGGCGGCCTATGGGGTGGAGAAGGGGTGGGCTGCGTACTTCGATTCGTCCAAAGCCATGGTCGAGAAGCAGCTCCAAGAAGTAACGCGGGAGAGGGATGATATCCGGTCCCAGCGTACCTCGGAAGTTGCTAGCAAGGAATCGGTGATCGGATTACAGAGGCGGCAAATAGAGGACCTGGAGGTCGCCCTAAAGACCGAGAAGAGGGAGAGGGGTCTAGCGGTGCGGCGATTGGAGGAAAAACGGGACGCTGAGTGCAAACAGATCGAAGCCGCTGTCCGTCGCTATCATGACGAGCATGTTGTGCCGAGGCTGCAAGAAGCTAAGGAGGCTGCGATTCGGCAAGTGGTTAAAGATATGCGAGATCGGTCGGATGAGAGGCGGCGCCGTTAGAATCGTGGGTTCGGGGAGGGCCGTACCTTCGTGTGAGAGGGTTATAAACAATGTGTTGTTGTAGTGTGTGGAAAGTCCAATGTATGGTGTGGTTTCTGGGTAAATATATTGTTATTGTCTTGTGTCGAAATGTATTCCTACTTGGGTTGCTCGTAGAATGTCCGCTCTGTGAGGGACGTAAATGCCCCCAACTTCGCTCTGCCGAAGTCTTCGGGAGAGGGGAGTTGAGAGTAGTCGTGTTCTCCGGTGGTCGTGATGCTTCGATGCCCAGTACTTGGCCAGGAGGTGCCGTGGCGGGTCGGGCCTGCTTGGATCATACAGAAGTTTGTCAAGGGTTGGAACCGAGAATCCGATAAGTTGTGGGGCGGGTTCCTGTTTCGGCCGAACCGAAAGAGATCGGACCCTTATTGGTGCGGGGGAGATGATCGTGTTTTGGCCGTACTGCCGGCGCTCGGACTCGATTATGGATCGAGTTCCGCCTTCTTGTATGGGCGCCCTGTCGGTGGTCGGACTCCATCTGGGATCTAGCCCCGCCAGCGTGTTGTGACCGGACTTGATCATGGGCCGAGCGTCGCCTCCTTGTGGTGGCCGCCCTGACGGAGGCCGGACTCAACCATGGAGTGAACGGAGGCCGGACTCAACCATGGAGTGAGCGCCGCCTCCTTGCGGTGGCCGCCCTGACGGAAGCTGGACTCAACCATGGATCGAGCGGCGCATGGACTGATTTCGAATTGGGGTAATCATTTCGCCTGGATTTGGGCGGGAATTTATGGCGGTCGCATGACTTTACGTCAGCCTGGCGATTCGACGGCGGGCGGGAATCGAGGCGGCCCGACCACTGAAGTGTTGACGCGTGGCGGAATTGACGGTTTTGACAGTACGCGAAGCGTCAGAACACGTGGGTGGTGGATAGGGCCCGGATTGGTGACGCGTGTCTTGGGCTCGACGGTCGCGATGCTTTGTGCAGTCGATTTAAAGAGATCGTGAGGAGGGGGAGGGGAGTAAAGCTGATTGTCGGGCGAAAAAATTTGTTGACAAGCAGCGAGGGCTCGTAGGAGGTGTCCGTGACCTTGCCAGAGTCGCCCTCGTGGGAGCGGTCAGCGGGGTAGCGCAATCGCCCGAGTCGTCGGCACCCTTTAGGTAAGACGGTTGTTTTAGGAATGTCTTCTTCAATGTCTCCGTCTCGGAGTCAGGGTTCGGGGGTAGGTGGGGAAGGGAGCTACACCGCGGAGACAGGAGGGGTGCCCGTCGAGATTGCGGGCGTGAAGTCGGAGCTGAAGAAATCCGTTGCGGAGATCTTCACGATGTACGTCAGGCCGCCGTATTCGGTTCGTGAACCGGAGCCGCAAGAAAGGGTGTGTTTTGCGGGCGATCGGGAGGTGGGAGTATACGTATCTTCGTTTGAGTAAGGTTTGTGCTTCCCCCCCATCCGTTCTTGCTGGAAGTGTTGAACTTCCTGGAACTGCCCCTCTATCGCCTGATGCCCAATGCCATCAGTGCCATTGTGGGGTTCATAGTGATGTGCGTGAGCAACCAGGTTTGCCCGTCTCTGACCTTATTTCACCACTTCTTCTCGGTCAAGAGGTTGCGGTCATGCTACTATCTCTCCGCGAAGAGGACGCATCCGCTCATTAGGGGTTTGCCTGGGAAAATTAAGTTTTGGCGCCAGCAGTATGTGTTTGTGGAGGTGCCGGAGGATGTGCTGATAAGGTCTGATTGGGCGGAGCTGAATCCCAAGGCAAGAGAGGGGGTGAAGTTGGGGGATGAGGAAGAAGTAGTGGCCCGGATTTTGATGGCCATACCGGCGGAGGGACGAGATTATAGGATGCTCGCTCGGGCTGAGATGATAACGGCGCACACCTGGCCCGAAGGTATGAGAGATTTTGGTGTTCATGCTTCTGATGTGCTTACGCTGAACTTTCTCTCTTTGGCAGGTGGCACCATGAATCTGTCCCTCGAGGAAATGATGAGGCTGGCCTCGGAGCAGGCGGGGAGATCGTCGGCAAGAGGCGGCCCCAAGAGGTCGCGAGCGGAAGGAGGGGCGGGGAGCTCGACTGTGCTGCCAGCGCCCGCAAAGAGGAGGAAGAGGCCGACGAAGTCGTCCGAGCCTGACGCGCCGGGGGGAACCGGTCAGACGGAAGGCGGGGCCGGGGAGGGGGTGGCGAATCCCATCATCGACTTGGAGGGCGGGGACGAAGGGTTGACCGTGGGTGGGGCGGAACCGCCACGAACGAGGCCGCCTAGCCCGACGGCACCTGCGGGGGGGGGGAGGGGGTGGCCGCTAGCGGTCAGTCGTATAGGGCCGAGGCGTCGAGTGGCCCGACAGGGTCTGGAGGATGGGACCCTTGGCCTTATGGTTGTCCCGTGTTCGGTCTCGAGAGGGCGCCAACGGACCCCTGCTGTGGGGCTGCCTTGGCTAAGTTTAAGGCCAAGAGGACCGATGTCGAGGGCTATCCCGACGGCGCGCTTCATCGGGCGCCGTACAAAGTGGCGAGTGACGAGTCCGTATTTGAGGATGGAGGTGTGGCGGCGAGGCTGGCGGAGAACATTTTCCTGCCCCGCGATAGGGTAGCGCTGGAAGCGGTGGAGCCTGAGGGTCTGTGCGGGACCGCGGTGATGCATGGCGTCCAGGTATGTTCTGTAAGACGGGCGACGTTTTTCAGCGGGTTTTATTGAATGCCCTAAATGGGTTTACTTTTGTGTGCTTCTTTACGCATATCCTCAACATGATGCTCGGGATGATGCGGCATGTGCCGGCCATACACAAGGCCGTGGGCGCCGTGGCTAGAGCGGTCGCCGAGGTCGCTGCCGTTCGTAAGAGCGCTGGCGAGGACCTGGAGAAGGAGAGGGAGCGGGGCGACCGATATGAGGCGGAGGTAGAGCGTCTGAAGATGGTCGTGTCTGATCATGAGTAGCGGGCGGTCGAAGTTGGGGGGAGAGCGAAGGAGCTGGAGGAGGCCCTTAGAAGGGAGGAGTCCTGTGCGGAGGACCTGGCGGGGCGTGCCAAGGCCGCCGAGGAGGAGTTGGCCCGTAAGGTAGAGGAATTTCAGACCTACCAGGAGAGAACCGTCGTCCCCGCCCTCGCAAAGTCGATGTCCGATGGCATGGAGGAGGGCTACGCGGAGGGATGGGAAGACTGCCTGGCTCGGTTGAAGGAGAAGGTGGCGGGCCTGGTCCCGCCGGTGGAGATCGATCTCGACGGGCTCGCTGCGCGTAGCGACGACGAGGCGGGGGAGGGAGACGGAGGGGAGGGTGGCGAGCCAGAGGACGGCGGGGCGGTGGGAGATTCCGTGGAGGGAGAGGGCGTCGTGATTGGCGGAAGCGCCAAGTAGCTTTGTGGAGACTCCCCCCCTTTTTTGTGGTGTAAAAACGAAAGAAAGTAAAGATTCGCCTGGCTCGTCCCCGCATATGTGTTTTTCCGTCCGTGTGTGCATAAATTCCCTTCGTAGATTTACGCCTTGGTGCGGCCGTTTCTATCCTGGCGTAGGGGGAATCGTGTTGAGTCCCTATATTTCGCGCAGTGCGCCCGAGAGATTTTACAGCGAGGCTGCCCCCCTTTTCGTGGGTTGCTCGGGTCTAGGTGTACCTGAGCTATGACTAGTGGTCCAACGTGATTAGTCTTTAGTCTTTTCATCGGCTATTATTGATAGTTTATTAAAACAGGGTCGCCCCGTAGGCGTAACATTGAATCGGCCCGTAGGCGTAACATTGTATCGGCCCGTAGGCGTAACCGTGTGTCGCTCAAGGTAGGTTGATGTTCTCATCGCAGTTGATCCGCCTTTCTCTGGTGCCATGCCCCTGATAAGGGGCGTGGAGTCGATTCAGAGGGTTCCCCCTCGGCGTAGGGGTGGATGGTGGCGTCGGAGCCAGGAGGTGGCTTTGGCCCTCGTTCACAGAATTGGGGGGAGAGGGAGTCCTTGGTGGTTGTTCTATCCCACGGGGCCCCGCTACTCCCCTCGACTGGAGTCTCCGCGCGGTAGGCGCGAAGGGACACGGGCCGCAGCCCCCCTGGGTGGTCTCCTGGCATAAACGGGCTGGGGAAGGTCGATGAGTGGAAGGAGAGGTGTTTCCATTTGTACGTGGAGTAGCCCGTTGGAGCACGCCAGCGCTTGGGGACAAGTCCCCCTTGGTTGGGGGGCCTCGGGCGGCTGCCGGGGTGCTCGGCGGGGTGATTTGGCAGGTATGCCCCATCCATCGGGTTGTCTGCCAGCCGCGCCTGCGTGCGCGGGGCGACCGTGGAGAGGCATGGTATGCCATTGGGGCTCCAGTTCCCATGCCTTAAGTTGTCTAAAGGAAGGAAGGGAGCAGCAGGCTGGGTAACCGTCGTGTAAGGGGAATATCCTGTTGGGGGATCGTTTACTTTGGCGGTCGGCGATAGTCGCATTTTCCGCACGTCTTGAGGGAGAGAGGGATGCAAAACGATTAGTCTATCTCCACATCCTTCCTCTCGCCTTCCTCCCCCCCCCTCGAGGAAGCTGAGGGGGGGGGAATTTATAATGGTGGCGTTCTGCCCTCATTTACTCTTCATTGAGAGTCGGGGTCGTTTTGGAATTTCGTTCTTAGGGGGGTGTTCCCGATGGGTGACGGGTGATGTGACCCCTCAGGCATGCATGACACTTATCAGTGGTGTTCTTCCCGAGTGTCCTTTTGGGTTGGACAAGTCATTTCGGGCATCGGCTTTATGGGGGTCAGGCGTTGCTCCTCAGGAATGGCTGTGTAAGGGTTGCCTTGATTTGCGGACCTGGAGTAGTTTCCCGAGGTTTGAGGAGAGGGGTGACAGGACCTTATGGGGGAGGGAGGGTACTGGTCCGTCGGGTACCCCGCCTAAAGCGCTCCGGCTTGGGTGACCGAGCTCGGGGAACTTGCCCCGGAGGTCTTCCTGGGGGGAGCGAATACGCGGCTCGGCCCGTGCCTCTCTCTGGTTTGGGTGGCGAGGATTGGTCCTGCCCCGGAGGCTTTGAAAGGGCGGGTATTGGGCCGTCGCCTCCCCGCAGCCTCTATAGTCGGACGGGTATTGGGCCGTCGCCTACCCCGAATATGGCGCTCCGGTTTGGGTGGCCAAGCTCAGTGAACTTGCCCCGGAGGTCTTCCTGGGGGGGAGCGAGTACGCAGCTCGGCCCGTGCCCCTCTCCGGTTTGGGTGGCGAGGATTGGTCCTGCCCCGGAGTCTTTGAGAGGGCGGGTATTGGGCCGTCGCCTTCCCGCAGCCTCTATAGTCGGACGGGTATTGGGCCGTCGCCTACCCCGCATATGGCGCTCCGGTTTGGGTGGCCAAGCTCAGTGAACTTGCCCCGGAGGTCTTCCTGGGGGGGAGCGAGTACGCAGCTCGGCCCGTGCCCCTCTCCGGTTTGGGTGGCGAGGATTGGTCCTGCCCCGGAGTCTTTGAGAGGGCGGGTATTGGGCCGTCGCCTTCCCGCAGCCTCTATAGTCGGACGGGTATTGGGCCGTCGCCTACCCCGCATATGGCGCTCCGGTTTGGGTGGCCAAGCTCAGTGAACTTGCCCCGGAGGTCTTCCTGGGGGGAGCGAGTACGCAGCTCGGCCCGTGCCCCTCTCCGGTTTGGGGGGCGAGGATTGGTCCTGCCCCGGAGTCTTTGAGAGGGCGGGTATTGGGCCGTCGCCTCCCCGCAGCCTCTATAGTCGGACGGGTATTGGGCTGTCGCCTACCCCGCATATGGCGCTCCGGTTTGGATGGCCAAGCTCAGTGAACTTGCCCCGGAGGTCTTCCTGGGGGGGAGCGAGTACGCAGCGCGGCCCGTGCCCCTCTCCGGTTTGGGTGGCGAGGATTGGTCCTGCCCCGGAGTCTTTGAGAGGGCGGGTATTGGGCCGTCGCCTTCCCGCAGCCTCTATAGTCGGACGGGTATTGGGCCGTCGCCTACCCCGCATATGGCGCTCCGGTTTGGGTGGCCAAGCTCAGTGAACTTGCCCCGGAGGTCTTCCTGGGGGGGAGAGAGTACACAGCTCGGCCCGTGCCCCTCTCCGGTTTGGGTGGCGAGGATTGGTCCTGCCCCGGAGTCTTTGAGAGGGCGGGTATTGGGCCGTCGCCTTCCCGCAGCCTCTATAGTCGGACGGGTATTGGGCCGTCGCCTACCCCGCATATGGTGCTCCGGTTTGGGTGGCCAAGCTCAGTGAACTTGCCCCAGAGGTCTTCCTGGGGGGGAGCGAGTACGCAGCTCGGCCCGTGCCCCTCTCCGGTTTGGGTGGCGAGGATTGGTCCTGCCCCGGAGTCTTTGAGAGGGCGGGTATTGGGCCGTCGCCTCCCCGCAGCCTCTATAGTCGGACGGGTATTGGGCCGTCGCCTACCCCGCATATGGCGCTCCGGTTTGGGTGGCCAAGCTCAGTGAACTTGCCCCGGAGGTCTTCCTGGGGGGAGCGAGTACGCAGCTCGGCCCGTGCCCCTCTCCGGTTTGGGTGGCGAGGATTGGTCCTGCCCCGGAGTCTTTGAGAGGGCGGGTATTGGCCGTCGCCTCCCCGCAGCCTCTATAGTCGGACGGGTATTGGGCCGTCGCTTACCCCGCATATGGCGCTCCGGTTTGGGTGGCCAAGCTCAGTGAACTTGCCCCGGAGGTCTTCCTGGGGGGGAGCGAGTACGCAGCTCGGCCCGTGCCCCTCTCCGGTTTGGGTGGCGAGGATTGGTCCTGCCCCGGAGTCTTTGAGAGGGCGGGTATTGGGCCGTCGCCTCCCCGCAGCCTCTATAGTCGGACGGGTATTGGGCCGTCGCCTACCCCGCATATGGCGCTTCGGTTTGGGTGGCCAAGCTCAGTGAACTTGCCCCGGAGGTCTTCCTGGGGGGGGAGCGAGTACGCAGCTCGGCCCGTGCCCCTCTCCGGTTTGGGTGGCGAGGATTGGTTCTGCCCCGGAGTCTTTGAGAGGGCGGGTATTGGGCCGTCGCCTCCCCGCAGCCTCTATAGTCGGACGGGTATTGGGCCGTCGCCTACCCCGCATATGGCGCTCCGGTTTGGGTGGCCAAGCTCAGTGAACTTGCCCCGGAGGTCTTCCTGGGGGGAGCGAGTACGCAGCTCGGCCCGTGCCCCTCTCCGGTTTGGGTGGCGAGGATTGGTCCTGCCCCGGAGTCTTTGAGAGGGCGGGTATTGGGCCGTAGTCTCCCCGCAGCCTCTATAGTCGGACGGGTATTGGGCCATCGCCTACCCCGCATATGGCGCTCCGGTTTGGGTGGCCAAGCTCAGTGAACTTGCCCCGGAGGTCTTCCTGGGGGGGAGCGAGTACGCAGCTCGGCCCGTGCCCCTCTCCGGTTTGGGTGGCGAGGATTGGTCCTGCCCCGAAGTCTTTGAGAGGGCGGGTATTGGGCCGTCGCCTCCCCGCAGCCTCTATAGTCGGACGGGTATTGGGCCGTCGCCTACCCCGCATATGGCGCTCCGGTTTGGGTGGCCAAGCTCAGTGAACTTGCCCCGGAGGTCTTCCTGGGGGGGAGCGAGTACGCAGCTCGGCCCGTGCCCCTCTCCGGTTTGGGTGGCGAGGATTGGTCCTGCCCCGGAGTCTTTGAGAGGGCGGGTATTGGGCCGTCGCCTCCCCGCGGCCTCTATAGTCGGACGGGTATTGGGCCGTCGCCTACCCCGCATATGGCGCTCCGGTTTGGGTGGCCAAGCTCAGTGAACTTGCCCCGGAGGTCTTCCTAGGGGGGAGCGAGTACGCAGCTCGGCCCGTGCCCCTCTCCGGTTTGGGTGGCGAGGATTGGTCCTGCCCCGGAGTCTTTGAGAGGGCGGGTATTGGGCCGTCGCCTCCCCGCAGCCTCTATAGTCGGACAGGTATTGGGCCGTCGCCTACCCCGCATATGGCGCTCCGGTTTGGGTGGCCAAGCTCAGTGAACTTGCCTCGGAGGTCTTCCTGGGGGGGAGTGAGTACGCAGCTCGGCCCGTGCCCCTCTCCGGTTTGGGTGGCGTGGATTGGTCCTGCCCCGGAGTCTTTGAGAGGGTTGAACTGAAATTGTCATGCAAAAAAGGCGAAATTCGAAGATAAAAAGAAAGGAACAAGGTACTTCGTTCACGACTTACAGTTCCCGGCTATGCCACGACCGGTGCCCCGCGCCCCTTGGAGTGATTAGCCCGTCCTTCTCGGGGGGGCGGTGGTGGTGGTGGGCGCGTGGTCGATCCTGTTTCCCTCCGCAGTGGCATCGGCTGGAGCTAATTCTGGCTGGTGGGGGTCATAACTCCGCCTCGGGGAGTCGATCTTCAGGTTCACCTCTGGTCCCTTGTGCTTGGTTGACCCTACGTAGCAGCTCCTAGACAGCTTCTGGCTTCCCCGTACAATCCCCACCCCTCGGGGGGTCTGGAACTTGACCATCTGATGGAGGAGGCTGGGGAGCGCTCCAATGGCCGACATGTAAGGTCGTCCTATGATCCCATTGTACACCGACATAATGTCGACCACAACGAACAGCGTCATTCGAGTGACGACCTGTGGCTCTTCTCCGAGGGTTATCGGCAAGGTGATCACTCCCATGATGGGGGTCGAGTGACCGGTGAAACCGATGAGGGGTCCAGCGCAGGGTCTCAGGTCCGTCGGCCTTAACCCCATCTTCTCGATTGTGGACATGAACAGGATGTCGCAAGAGCTCCCTGTGTCGATCAGGAGGCGGCTGACGATGGCCGTCCCAATCTGTGCCTCGATGACGATGGCGTCGTCGTGGGGCTGCTCGATCCCCTCTAGATCCTCGTCGCTGAAAGTAATGGGAGGGTAGGCCATCCTTCTCCCTCTCTGGTCCCCTCCAAGACCCGTCGTCATTACTTGTCTCGCATACGCCTTTTTGCTTGATGACGATGCCCCTCCTGAAGATGGCCCGCCGCATATCGTGTTTATGCGCATGACGGGCTTCGGGGGGTGAAGCTCTTCCCGCTCGTCGTTTGCCGGAGGGTCTGCCCTCCGTGCCCTTCGGTGGTTCCCATCTTCCCAGTCCGGTTTCCGGCCTCCGACGAAGTCCCCCAGGTGGCCCGCCTGGATCAGCCGCTCGATCTCCCTTTTGAGGGTGAAGCAGTTGTCGGTGTCGTGGCCGTGGTCCCGGTGGTATCGGCAGTATTTCTTAAAATCTCTCCGGGCGGGGTCCGACTTCATTTCTCGGGGCGGCTCCGGCAGCAGTCCGGCCCGTGTAGCCGCGGCCATCACCTCAATCAAGGAGGCATTGAGTTGCATGTAATGTGCCCGTAGGGGGCCTTCTTGTCTCGGGACGACTCGAGGGAGCCCTTGGGCCGGAGCGAAATCGCGCGCCGGGCCAGGTCGATCTTACGGGCGAGGCCCGAGCGGTTCCCTCCTTGGTCGGGCCAATTGGTCGCGACCACGGTGTCCCTCTTCCTGCCTCGGCCGTGGGTGTGACCGGGGTTCGCCTTGGGGGGGTTTCGCCGGGGGGAATAAGGCCTTGGCGCCGAGAGTCTCCTCGGCCAACGCGTGTCTCTCCGCCATAGCAACCAATGCCTCATAGTCGGTTGGCGGATCCCGGAGCAGGGATTTGTGGAGGCTCCGAGTCCGCAACCCCGATTTGAAGGCCAGCATAAGCACCTCATCGCCACACGTCACCACCGCCCGTCTCTCCTCCTGAAAGCGGCGGAGGTACCTACCCGTTGTCTCTCCCTCCCCTTGGACTATCGTGCTGAGATAGTCTAAGGGCTTCTTTTTCGTCCGCCCGGCCCGGAACTCTTGGCAGAACTTATGGGATAGTTCGCCAAAGCTCCCCACGGACCTCGCGGGCAAGCCAAAGTACCAGTCCAACGCGGTGTCCCTCAGGCTTTGGGAGAAATGTCGGCATAGGAACGCCTCATCCACGTCCTGGGCCTCCATCGCCCCCCGGTATTGTTGCACGTGCGTGAGGGGGTCGCCTCTCCCGTTGTATGTGGCCAAGTGAGGGGGTTTGAACCTTATGGGCCTCGGGGCGGACGTGATCCACCGTGCAAGTGGCGTGGCTTCCTCCGGGTAGGTTGGGCGGCTCGGCGCATCCCCTCTCCGCCATTCGGGGGTCTGGCTTCGGTTGCGTCTCGGCTGTCGACGGTCCTCCGTCCCCGGGGAGTAGCCCGACTATCGCCCGGTGGGGCTCCTTCCCCGGGTCGAGGACTTGAAGGGTTGCGGGCTACGGTTCTCCCAGCGCCAGCGCCTCCCGGCCAGCTCTCCCAGGGCCTCCATCCGTTCTTGATTCTCCCGAAGGAGTCTCTCGCGCTCGGCGGTGAGGAAGCGTAGTTGTCGACAAACGGCTTCCTCGTGCAGGGTATCGGAGGGGTGGCGCTGGTGATGCGGGCCGCCTCCTCCAGGCGGGGACCTGTTCAGCAACGGGTCCCGCCCGTTCCTGGGCCGCCGGCCCGTCGCCGTCTCTTCCAGGACTTCTTGGTTGCTCCTGTTTTCTCTCCTTAGCCTCTCGCGCTCCGCGACGATGAAGCGGAGTTGGCGGCGGGCGGCCTCTTCTTCCTGGTAGGCCCTCCGGGCGGTCTCGGCCGCCTCGTCCAAACGCCTTTGCGCGGCGGCCGCCTCCCCCAGGCGCCTCCACCGCTGCGCAACTTCCATCTCCTCCTCCAGGAGCCTTTGCTGGGCCGCGATCTCCTCGGCGAGCCCCCTGTCTTCTCCCTCCTCTTCGAACTGAAAGCAGAGGTTCCGCCTCACGTTTTGGGGCTCTGAGGGGCCGGGCGGAGGCTCCCTTTCAGCCATCTGATAGTCTCCCCTGGCCTGAGTAACGGCCTCGAAGCTTTTCAGGACAGCGTGGGCTGAAGTGCGTTCAGTTTTGGCGCCCATCCCCAGAAGGGGGTCGGACGCCGGGGTGATTTGTAGAGAGCGGTTCCTGATCCACGGGATCTTTGCCGTGGTCAGGGTTCCGCGGGATCGGCATGGAGTCTAACATGGGTGTGACCCTTCGTTCCCACAGACGGCGCCAATTGTTACGAGGTGGAACTCGCGTACACTGAATTTGTATTACGGGGAACCAAGGGCACGGTGGTTATGTGGAGAAGAAGGTGTAGGTAGGCTGTTTTACAAGTGATTGGTGGGGTGAAGAGGTTGGATCCGTTGCCGGTGGTGCTCACGGGGTCGTACCTCGCCGGACGCAGCTGAGGAAGGTTGGACGGCGGGGGGTTGACGTTGACTTTGGTCTAGGGGCGAGCTCTCCTGCAGCACAAACAACTCGTCAGAAGGGCGGGGTTGGGGTTCAACCCTTAGCCCCTCCGATGCCTAAGTCAGTAAAAGGGCTTAAAAAGGGGGGCTAGACACGCCGGCCGGACTAACTGTGTGTCCGCCTCGCGTGACGAGCTATAGGTGGGAGAACAAAGATATGGAGGACCTTTGCTCTCGTGTGTGGACAATAGAAGATGAGAGAGAATTTTCCAACCCCCTCTCCGTAAGGGGAGGAGGGGTATTTATACCTGGCGGGTGATGACTAGGTGTGCTGAGCTGGCTTGGGTGTCAGCGGAAGCTTCGGACGAGGACGTCGGGAACAGGAGTTCCTGATCCGCCTCTGTCAGGCGGCGCAATGGCCAAAGAGTGCTTTTGTCGGGATGTCAGGGCCGAAAGCAATAATCGTCGGACGGGTCAGCCACCAGGGGGTGCTTTGTTAGGCGGTCGGGTGACGTATGTGTCAGTTGTGTCCTTATCCTAGGCTGTTTGTCGTTAGCGACGAACTAAAGGTCGGGCTGTCACTCTAGGCGCCGCGGTTCGCGGGAATCGGGCCGGCCGTTCCGATCGGGGGTTGTCCGACCCGGCCGCGCCCCCCGATCGACCATGGGGTATGGCCTGCCGGTACGGAAGGATACGTCCGCGCCCGTCAATAGGCCTGGCCTAGCTACCCATGCGTCCCCAAGCGCGCTCCCCAAGCGCGCTACCCCGGTGGGTCGGGCGGCTGCGGTTGTTCGCCTCGGCCGGTTCGGGGAGCGCTGCAAGGCGCGCCTGTCTCCATGTTGCCCCGGATTTTCGGGGCGGCGGCCCTTTTGTGAAATGGTGAGTTAATGGGGTATGTTAGCGGATCCGGGCGGGGGTCGGGCCCCTACGATCTTTAGGTCGTAACAGATACCAAGGGTCCTTGATACCAAAGGTCTCAAGGTTCGATTCATAGCGCTTCTCCTTATCTAGCTGTTACGACCCAAAGATCGTAGGAGTTCAACTCCCGCCCAGAACCACTAATATACCACATTGACTCACCCCTTTGCAAATGGACTGCCGGTCCGGAGGTCCGAGGCTACACGGGAATGGGCGCACCTCGCAGCGCCCCCCTCCCGGCCGAGGCGCACAACCGCTCTCGCTCGGCCTGCCAAGGGCGGTGCGGTTAGGGAACACCCAGACAGCGCAGCCTGGGATACTGACAGAGGCACGTGCATATCCCTCCCTGCCAGCGGTCCACGATCCGCAACCGAAAAGGTGCGTGGCCAGGCCGAACAACCCACGAACAGGTCGACCCGGCGGGCCCACACGAACCCCGCCGCCGGGGATAGATTCGCCGGACCTTTGATTCATCACGCACGACAAACAACCTAGTGTAAGGACACGACTGACACTAACGCCGCCCGACCATCCGACAAAGCACCCCCTGGCTGCTGCGCCCCTTGACACTTAATGCTTTCGGCACTGACACCCTGACAAAAGTGCCCCTGGCCGTTACGCCAGCTGACAAAAGCGAGGCTGACACTCCTGTTCCTGACATTCTCGTCTGAAGCTTCCGTTGACAACCGGGCCAGCTTAGCACGTCGAGTCAGCATGCCAGGTCAGTCCCACCTAATCATCTCCCATCAGGTATAAATACCCCCTCACTTCTTATGGTGGAGGGGTTGGAAAATTCCCTCTGAATCCCATTATTCACACACGAGAGCAAAGGTCGTCCATATCTTTGTTCTCCCACTTATAGCTCGGCACGTACGGTCGACACACCTTTAGTCCGACCTGCGTGTCCCGCCCCTGCTTTAAGTCCAGTCACTGACTTAGGCATCGGAGAGGCTAAGGGTTGGACCCCAACCCGGCCTTTCCGACGAGTTACTCGTGTTGCAGGGTAGCTCGCCTCTCGGCTGATATCCGCCTTCGGCTACCGCCGCCCGATCCTCCTCCGTCGCATCCGGCGGGATTTGATTCCGTGGCCTGCCCCGGTGGCAAGTGCAGCCTCTTCACCCCACTAATCACTTGTCAAAAAGCCTACCTAAACCCTCTAATTAATATAACCACCGTGCCCTTGGTTCCCTATAATACAAATTCATTGTACGCGAGTTCCACCCCCAACACTAGCCATTATTATAAACTCGACATATGAATGTTTCAGGAGTCATAGTGCTAATGAGTATTGGGTGGATACTTCTAGATCCTGAGCTAATGTGGTTGCCTCGTTAAAACCTTCGGCTATGGAAACCCCGTGGGAAAAATCATAACTTAAGGAAAAAGAGTACAACTCTACATTTAACTTCCCACGGATCTGTACAAGCTTCAAGCATTCAGATCTCCTAGGCAACAGCTATACATCAATCTCATCTACACCATTCCGAGAATAAATACAAAATACAAGCATCGCTCATCTATACAAGCATCGCTCATATATGGCAACTACTGAATCTAATGGAGCTCCTCTGAAGAGGTGTGCTTTGTCTCATGGTGTCAAAACGACCGGGCCCGGGCCAGGCCAGGCCCGGACCATTGCATGTGATTCATACCACATGTATTGAAGTCGACCATAATGAGATATGAGAAAGTGGATCCCTGCCTCTCCACTGTGTGAGTCCCTGGAGGATTGGGTTCCTCTCTATACCCTTTGACTATTGACTGATATTCAAAGTCTCAGTCTTGGTGATGCTACTTTAACATATTCCTTATAGCCACAAGTGATTCGGTCTAAAAGAGTATGTCTAGGAAAGCGACTGAGGTGTGACTTAGAATATTGAGTGCAAAGGAATGGCTAAGTTTATTGATATCAAGTTTGGATCTCATTGGTCGGCCAATCTGTGTGATTAAGAGACATCAAAGTGGATGTGTTTAAGTATGTCTTCAAGAGTAAATAAAAGGAAGAATCAGGAATACTTACACTGATACAATAAACTAGACCTGTGAGGTATTATAAGCGACAAATATACTTTAGAGGATTGATTACATAGAGGGCAGTTGTGTATCTCTAACCAGTGCACATCAAGATTGTTTGTATTTGCTTATGGGTCGCACGACCAAGTTACCAAGTATGAAGTTATCTTCACTTGTTTTTGTAATAACAATCACATCATGTGCGCGTGGGAGATGTTGGAATTTGGTATGCCCATGACTTTAACCCATGGGGTAAATCGCAATTATAACATTAATTAAGGGGTTATATGTAAATTGAATTAGCATTGGTGGATAATTGCAATTTACAGAAGTTGAGGGTTCCCAATGCAAATGGTGTTTATAAATACCATACCGTTGAAAACTATACGTTATGTTTTCAACGTTAATTAACTTCATCTACTTAATTCCTATATAATCCCCCTAATTGCAGTGAGAAAAAAAGGATCATTGCACTGTTTCTCGCTCTCCCAACACAAACACGGAAGAAGATCAGGAGGTAATCTGGGTGGCGAGAAGAATTCGGTTTCCTTCGGTGATCCCAAATCCGATCCGAGCATCGCTCCTCCGTTCCGATGCGTTCCAGGCGATGACTTCGTCCCTCGACCCTTTGTTGGATTTCAAACGTGGGGAAAAAATTTCGGGCGGAGAATCACTCGAAATTCTTTCTTAATATGGTAATAACTAGTTTGCTAAAAAAAATAACTGCCAAAAAAAAAGAGAGATCGGAAATTTCATCTTCAGCCTTCTCCAAATTGCATTAGCTTTACATTTCGTTTCTAAACCTCCCATAGTTGGAGTCTTAGTGTGTATTATGTATAGTATTAGATATCATTTAGCCAGTATTCCTTCTATGCATTACTTTCGAAAACTAAACCCCTTCCCCCTTGTATAATCATTATCTACGTGGCACTCCTCTCGCTTCACATTCTTGGAAAGAGGGGCCCATCCTCATAATTACCATTCTCATAATTATATTAATCCAGAATGGTGGTTACGGAGGAGTTACGCTCTTAATTAATTTTATCCACTCTCTTTCGTCTTTCCCAGGCCAAGAAACAAGCAAAACGTGAAATCGCACAGGCAAACCCCAGGAAACCAAGAAAAAGCGAGTCAGAGGAGAGAGCGATAGGAAACAAAAGCTTAAAGAGTAAACAAAATTAAATTTGAGGGGCAGTACAAGTCAAACTGAATCTTCTATTTGTTTCCGCCTGCATTGAGGTATCAGGAGAGCTTGGGGCATGCATCCCCGAAGAAAAGCAGCTCGTCGGGTCCTGCAATCTCCATGTCCTCCACATGCAGCGTTCCATCCTCCTCCGACGATATCGGCGAAGTCGCCAGTGGAGTGGTAGGGGAGAATGAAGAGGACTCTCCGTTGGGCTTGGTGGGGATGGCAGCGGGGAACCGGTTGCCGGTGCAGCCGGCGAGGGAGTTGCGATGGGTCGGCAAGGGGTGGTTGTGTTCGCCGGAGTAGGTTATGATGTACATGCTTGGGTTATTCCAGCTCTTCTCCACCTGTTTCCTGGCCGGGCACTCCTTTTTTGTGCTGCATCTATAGTACCCTCTGCCAGTGTATTTTTTTTAAAACTTAAATTTATTTTTTTAAAAAAAGAAAACGAATAAATTACCGGAGAAATTAATGATTATGCAGTCAATATGTATGTATGTACCGGGGAAAGGGGGAGCCTTTAATGGGCTTTTGGCCATACTTTCTCCAAGCCCAATTGTCGTTGGAGACTCTACTCTCCGCCGGCACTTGAACTGTGACTTTCTTCTGCTCCTTCATTTTCCTGTCCATAATTTTAGATATTCAGTTCGTAGCAAATCTTCCACACATAGAAACACAAACTAAGGAAGGTGCTACGGTACTTGCCTTTTCTTGGAGCGCGACGCGGCTTGCTGTTTCTGATCGTGGAGGGCCGGCATTTTCGGCACCTCCAACACCCCCACGGTGTGCTCCACTGCGGTCGACTCCGACGAGCCGGAGTAGATCGGGAGCGATTCTTGCAGGTGGGGCTGATCTGGAGAGAAGTGGGAGAAAACTGGAGTGCAGATGTCTTCTAAGCCGCCGAACCCCGTAGCGGAAAAAGACATGGGAAACGGACAAGGACGAAGGGGGGGAGAAATATGAGGCAGGAGCGGAGGGAACATAGTGGGAGGAGGGGGAGGAGGAGGGGGATGAAAAGATGACGGATCCGATGCAGCCATCGTCGCTGTTGTTGTTGTGGTCGCAGATGTCGGTACCGCTGGATTTTTCCCCCGACCACAGCTGAGGACGATGGACATTAGATCCCCATCGTCATAGTCCATCACCGTCTGAGAAGTCAAAAAAAAAGATGCAAGAAAGATGATGATGAGGAGAGAAGCGCTGACTTTTTTTATTAAAATTTTCGAAAAAATTATATTATGCAAGAAGAGAGAGGGGGTGGAATGGTGGTCTTGGGTGGTCTTGGGTGGAATATATATAATAGAATATGATGGGGGTGTGAAGGAGGGGAATAGCATAGGATACCAAAACAAGAGTGGTATTCAAAATCTAGAAAACCGCATTTAGACTTTTAGGGAAAGATTGTCAAAAAGATGATTCTCTCTCTCCCCCCGTCTTCCCTCGCCGTCACTCACTGATGGTTCTGAAAAAAATGGGGGTGGCTATCCCGTTTTTATCCATATCCGTTGTAGATTTTTGGGCTGTGTCGAGCAGTAACTACAAACAATGGAATCCGGGTAAGGTGCCGGTGCATGTCCTAACCAGTGTCGATCCGAATCTTACCTGTTTATTTAAATTTTTCGAAAAGGATGGCAATGCACGTGCGCTGAGGCCCCAGAAACCCGCGATCAAACACCGGTGGCCCCACAGAGAAGCCGGGGATCGATATGCCAATAGGCCAACAGGCCGCTGGCGAATCTTACCGGTTTTAACTTGACGCGTGTGTATGAACATACCACAGCATTATAAGTTTATAAAGTGGAAAATGAATATCAGCTACCCAAATAGGGAAAGTTACTTCTTGTTAGCGTGAAACCCACTTCCCGCTGTTTCTGTTTTCGTTTCAAACCGTTCATTCTGGTCTTCATGTTCTAAAACCCAAGCATCCAATTTTGAAGTGAATCCATGGAGATTGCTTGTTTATCGATCGTCGCATATCTAACGGTCTCGACGTAACAGAACTTTTCGTAAGACCAAAACCCCCCACGTTCACACCCAAAATCTGCATTTTGGGATTGCAGGTAGGTGGTGGGGGATTAATTGGGTAAAGACCAAGAGAGGGTGTTATTAGGAGGGGCCCACACTTGGTTGGGGTTCGCGCGTTGGAGATCGTGTCAAAACCAATTCTGGCGGGATTGGGACAATTCTGGCCTCGCCAATTCCGCACGGTTTTGGATCAAAAAGGATTTAACCAAAATAAGTTTATAATTGGGACAATTCTGGCATATTTATACTTGTAAAGAATTTGCAATACTGACGGATCGATTGTGTAATAATAAGTTTCTAAATTAGCTCTTGATTGTTATTGTAAATTTGAATCGTTTATTCATACCATAATTAACCATTAAACCGGAAGCCTTTCTCTATGTTTGTTTATTTCTATGTTTGCTTAAATAACTATTATAAATAATTCCTTTTTAAAGTGGAAGCCTTTCTGTGAATTAAATAGGAAGCCATTTTATAATTATGAAAAAGTAGGCTTGGTTTATGTGAAATCCTGCTCGTCAGTATTATTTACTAGATGATATGAGATTGGCTCCATTGTAGCTTTTTATGATAGAATATGACGTCCTTGCAATTCTAGTTAGAAGGCAATGGCTCAGCATGCTCGTATCTGATTTGTACAGGGTCGCATGAATAGGGATGAGAATGTGTACGGGCTGGCCCGATGCCCAATCGGGCTAGCCCGAAAAGCCCTGTTTAATACTTAAACCCAATGGGCATCGAGCCAGCCCGAACCCAAAAATAAATACCCAAATAGATTGTGAGTCAAAACCTCACCCGTACTTCTGTACCCATGGCCCAATCGGGCCGCCGGAAAAAGCCCGATTGGGCTTTTTCCCAGCGAAAATCAAATGCAGCCCTTACTCGCGACTCGTTGTCTCGCCTACGATTACCATTCGCCTCGACGACGATCGACGATGGCAACAACGATCGCCTGCGAGAAAGAGAGATGGAAAAAAGGCAGCATATTCACCATCGACGACGATGATGATCCGAGGAATAATCTTCATTCTCTCTCCTCTTCGTTCCCCTTGATGTCATTATCTTCTTCTTCATTCAGTAATTCCCAATTCATCAGCTCTCTCCTCCAATCTCATCTTCAACCAATCCCAATCTATCCTATCTCCTCCATCTAATCTCCACCTCAAAATCACACTCCTCAACTCCACAACAAGAATCCCTTAATCTCCTAAGATCATCGGACATCGAACCTCCAGAGGATTTGATCTGCTCGACGATATGTGCCCTGAGATCGGATTGGAAGTCGGGCATTCTGGCCTTCAAGTGTGCTCATGACCGCATCATGGATAGGCTTGAAGCTTGGCATTTGATGATCTGGGTGCTGGGGAACGAGCGGAGGTTTGATCTAGCATGGAGCTTGCTGAGATGGATGGCCATGAAATCGGTGCTGACGACGACAACAATGGTTATTTTGATGTAAAGGTTGTTACTTTTTGCCCTTCAGATGTTTGTGTTTTTGCTTGTGTGTGGTTCCTAGCTCAATTGGCTTGTAATTCAGTTGCATGATAAATAAACATTGTAACGCTAGCAACTTTACAGTCTGCTTTTTTTTCGTTGATGATCAAGACATATTTCAGTTCTATTCATTCCAAATTCAAGAATATTATGGATTTTTTTTAAAAAAATTACATAAATAAATAAAACTATGTGAGTATCTTAATACGTGAGAATGCATGTTGAGCTTCTAACTCTTGAGGCTAAAAGGTTCCAGCCTGTTTTTTCGATGACAACGATGCTGGTTTGAAAGTGTATTGGGTCCGCCCAAATCTAGATCCTAAGCGTATTTGATCTTTCGGGTAGAGAATTGGGCATTACCCAAAGCCAGCCTCAAATACCCAAAATAATACCAACGCCGATACTCCTCAGTTGAAAATTTTCTCGCTCGGTGAAGACGGGCTTTTCCCCTATGCGGTCGAGCATTAAAATCCTCTTTCGTCTTCTCCGATGACGTGAACATCGATTTCAATTTGGGCAGCGATGTCAATACGGTTCGGCATCATTGTCCGGTTCAACGTCGTGAACTGGAGGACGACCGAGGCACGAAGAATCCGGGCGATCTTGTGTTATACGCCGGTGATCTCTTGCCTAACGAGGCATATCGCATTCTGTGAATCGAAAGTTGAGCTTGGGGGCACAGATTCTTCAAGCTGGAGGAATCAAACCAGAAATATATTCTGATTATTACTATCGATGATTTCGAGTTTTGATTCATGTGTTTTGTTTTATTGTAATTTTATTAGAGGCCCAATGGGCTGGCCCAAAACCCAATGGGTAGGCCCAAAGCCATCTTTAAACCCATTTGGGCATTTTTAAAAAAGCCCATTTGGACTTTGGGCCCGAAAGCCCGCCCATTTCAATTGGGCATCTATTTGGCCTGGCCCGGCCCGGCTCATTCTCATCGGAGAAGCCTCATTCTTATTCACATGGAGAAGAGATTCAACCCATTAATGGTTATGAAATTGAAGGAGTCCTCAGTGATGAGGTTAAAGAGGCCTTAAACTTGAACAGCCACGTTTAATTTGCAATATTTACAACAATACCAACAACGCAACTTCTTCTCAAATAAAAACTATATGTATTCAATTTTAATTTGACGTCCCTAGGCACTAATCTTAACCGTCTCATTGCAATTTTGGGATAATTTCTTGCATGATTTGTTCCGTAATAAATCTGTACACCCTCTCGGTCGGGTGGACCCCATCAAAAAATGCGAATTTTGATGCATCTGGACAGATTGGAACGAACGAATTGCAGAGAGGCCCAATCTGCAGTGCCCCCATTCCACAGCACCCCCTCCTCGTCTCCTCAAACCCTGCAAAAACAACAAAGACAAGATTATCGCCCTACCCACACCTGAATTTAATTTTCTCTTGTGCCCAAAATGCGAACCGTAAGCTTACCGTATTTGTTAGGGCTGTTGATCATGTCGAGCAGGTTATCGTGAAAATCCAAATAAACGACCCTGCTCTCAGGGAGCGATTGCTGGACTCGAGGGATCAGGCTCTGAAGCTTTGAGTTGTAGGTGGTGGCCACAGAGACCTGCTCCAAGACGCACGTCCCCTGCATTGGGTCTGCAAACCTCGAAAAAATGTTGGCAGGCATGCACCCAAATGGAGGAACTCCGGCCACAATGAACCTCCTAAGCCCTTGGCTGTACAGTCGCTGCATTCCACAGGGAAAATTTTAAACCGGTCCAAACATAAGCAAAACATTTTGAATTGAATCCTCACCTTGAGAACTCCCTCCAGAATCTGGAGCAAAAAGTCTTGGTACCCCCCGAAGCCAAACTGCGCCCTCCTGGCGCTCGGCAATGGCGCAAAGAAATTCACCGCAAAATCGTTGCTTCCCGCGCTGAACATCACGAGCGCTTCCCCTAGAATTCTCTTTGCCTCACTCTCCCCTACACTCCCCTTCAGTTTTCCCACGTACTCCTCAAACATCTCCAGCTGCCGCGACACGGGCAGCGTGCCCGTGAACGCAGAGGTCATGTCGTCGTACCCGGCCCCGGCGGACGCGAAGTTGACCCCGGTCCGGAGCTCGTCCGGGGTCAGCTTCGGGTCGAGGAACGGCGGCACGAGCTGTTTGATCTCGAGGCGGGCGGCCAGCAGGTCGGGGATCATTAGCCCGTTGGAGAACCGGCCCGTCGCAGCCTGGCCCGGGAAGTCCCGGCCGTAGGGCGGATGGTCGGCCTTGAACGGCGTCTGGATGTAGTCGTTGATGCCCGTGTCGACGAGCGAGTCGCCGAAGAAGAATGTGGCGGTGAAATTGGAGGCGGATTGGGAGGTTGAGGCCAATGTGAGGGCTAAGAGAAACATGGGCAGTGCTACTGCCAAGAAGTGAGCCATTTGCTTAATTTTTGTGGTTAATCAAGTTGATTGTGAAGAGATTTATATAGAAATTGTCGAGAAAGTGGTATTAATTTAGATGGAGGAGAATTTTGATCTAGATTTAATATTTTTAATTTCATGTTTCAGTTTTTTTTGGTGGTTTTAATGAAGGTTTAGAGATCATACATGCAACTCGTTGGTCATCGAAGCCAGAGTAAGGCACCTGGCCTTCTCTGCATCCCTCTGGTACAATTTGTAGGCTTCCTTTTCCTCGTGGGTCGAATCTTCATCCGGCTTATCTGGAGCGTCCTCAAACAGTACGTATCCTATTCCGGCTAGGGAAAGGACCAACTTGATGTTCCTAAGCCAGTCTTTGTAGTTCGTTCCATCCAGCACGTTCTTCTCAACCATGTATCTAAGTCCCGAATCCATTCTGTATTTTATAGATACTATAGTTAGTAAATGTTCGTAGTATAGTTTTAATGGTTTTAATAAAACTATATTCTCCCACTAAATTTATTTAAAGCCATAATAATAAACAATTTATTATAAAATAATATTTGTGAGAGAGGGATCCGACTACCCTGAGTCTGACAACCTTGAGTGTATCTCAACAAGTTGTCCGACTCTGCAGTCGGTAGACGAACTCGTCGTCAATCATATTTACTATGATTCCCTATCGATTTTTACCCCTAGTCATTTGTGATCATGAGTGTGCTCAACCGGATCACAATGGCTAGCCTAGTCGGACCCTTGTTTTCGTGTCTAGCCTGACTTGCCCCTTTGCTCGGTGTATGCACGACGCGCCGGTTTGGGTCAGGTCTTAGACTACATTCTTGGTTAGACTTACGCCGAAGCTCGAGGGATGAGACAACGGTTTTAGTCAGGTTAAGATGTCAATCAAGAAATCGGTTTCTATAAGATTGACATGTCACGGCTTGAGTGTAGCTCAACAACCGGAACATGTTTCTTACAGTTGCCAACTCCTAAAACAGGGAGGGCTACGATTTATCTTGAACAAGATTATCATCGTGTTGACTTAGGTATAGTCAATGGACTTACATAGTCATGAATCGACTCCTTGCGGTCCAGCGGACGCGGCCAGGGAATTGACTAAGCCAGGACCACTTGTTACCCAGTCTAGCTAGGTTGGTCCAAAAACTTTAGCCAAGCACATTGACCGACATCATGATCCATTGAAGGAGTTGTCATCAATCTTATGTTTTCCAAACAACTAAATGGCTTTTAATTAAAAGAACTAGTTAATCCTTATCAACTAGTGGATCCTAAAATTCTAAATTTTCAGATTGGTTGAACATCTTTTATTAAGTCCTTATCAACTATAAGGTTCTACGTTCAACTTACTACCCCAATCTTATTAGGATTTTAATAAAACAATTCAACATTTTGTCTTTTATGAAAATCATTATTTAAACATTTTAATGAAATGATTTACAAACAAAGGGACTACCCTAATCAGGTATTAGGTTCAATGTTGTTTTGTTTTATCAAACATATCATGTCACTATCATGTTTTAATGGCTAACCTAACAAGGTTTGTGTATACATTATACAACATGAAATGAAGCAACTAACTTTATCCGCATAAAAGAAAGTTTCATTTTTAGTGACATATAAAATGTATTTGCAAGTTTTAAAAATTATCTATATAATACAAACATGCAAATCTAAATTTTAACACTTAAAATTAAAGATTAAAAATTTTAAAGTCTTCATAAAAATTTTATCGCATAAAACTAGGTCGTACAAAATTATCTAATAATTTTAAACCTAGGCCTTTAAAAATTTTTAACCTTATTTCTAAAATTAAAATGTCACAAAATAATTTTAGAAACACATATGTAACAAAAAGAAAATAATTTATTTTTCATCTCATGAAATAAAATCATTTCTATACTTACATATTTAAAAATAATTTTAAAACTCTTTTAAAACTTTTTAGAAACCTTTTAGAAGCTTTCAAATAATGTTTTAAAGATCTCTAACTTTATGTAACTAAAGAAAAATTCTTAAATTTCAAAAAAAAAAAAATTTCTAAAGTTTACATAAACTTTAAACACTCTTTTAAAATTTTTAATGGCTCATAAAAATTTTATAAAGTATTTAAAACAAAGGAGACTACTTTTTAGATTTATCGCATAAAAATAATTTTGCTCCAAAATTAAAATAAATTTCCGTGTTGCAAAAAATAATTTTTGAAACACAAAAATATTTTCAAAACTAATTTAACATAAAAAAGTTTTGCATATGAAAGCTAAGCATTTTTAACTATTTAAAAAGTCGCTATAGTAGATCTATAGCATAACCGTGCTCCGATACCACTGTTGGGTATCACTCTGATATCATTGCGACACTGTTAAGGCCCATCATCCATGGCACCCTAGACCCGTCACAAGATACCTCAGAAACTTGTTTTACGGCATGCCTCTCGACAATGCCCAACCCATTATAAGATCCCCATCTTATCGGGACTTGGTACGGTAAGAGCGATTACTTCGGGTCAGTTCATAACCCGAGAACCCGTACTCAAGCTCAACAAGCTCTGATACCACTGTTGGGGTTTTGGCGGACCCCCAGAGCTCGGATCCGTATCCGTCCTAAGTCGGACGGACCACGGAGGCACAAAAGCGCAGCGGAAAAAACCAGAAATCGTATTTCTACACTAGCTAAACTATTTAGCTAGGCTCTGGGGAGCCAGAACCTAGCCCGATCTATGCCGACTTGGAGTGGGTCTGACCACTCCAAGAAGGATCTACACTAAGCGACTAATTAAAAACTACGCTAGAAAACGCTTAACCACATACCCGGAATCTTGGCCCTGGAGCAGGCAAGATGTACAGCACCGTCTTGAGAAGCTCCTCGTAGCCGAGCCGCGTTGACCCGATCTCCCTGAGCCTCCTCGCACCCTCGCACCGATCCGCCCGAGCCGCTTTCGCCTCCGAGCCGATCACACGCGGTAGAAAGTTTCACTTGAGAAGAACCCGCGTCTTAGACGTCCGGATCAGATCCAAACCCCCTTCGTAGTCGTGCTAGGACTACTCCGGAGAATAGGAAAATAGAGAGAGAGATTTAGTCGCCGATCGTGCTTGCTCAAAAATCTGGACCTACTCGATCGTTGACTGGTGTGTTTTTCAACGAGGAGAGTGCACCCCTATTTATATAGGGAGTGAGCACTCACCCTCTTGTTGCGGGCAATGTGGGACAATCCACATGAAGAGAAAAAATTGAATTAAGTCATTTGGCTTAATTTCAATTTTAAAGTTAGCCTTTCACAAAGTCAAACTTTAACGAATTAATTCTCCTCACATACTAAACTTCAGACACCAAACAAGCTATCAATCAGAAAAGCTTGGAATGGTGAACGCGTAGGAACTGACGGTGACGAATTTCGACTTCGTTTGACCCCTCAAACAATTGCTCAAAGTTTAGCAATTTTCACAAAATTCGTAGCCGTCATTAGGGTTTTCAAAAACCCTAATTTGACTTAAATTACGGGCGCGCCCGCTAGACTTAGCGGGCGCGCCCGCCCAAGGGGGCAAGGGCGGGCCGCCCGCCCGCTGCTGTAGCGGGCCGTGCCCGCTGCAAGCAGCGGGCCGCGCCCGCTTGCAGCGGGCGCTGCCCCGCTGTGCAGCGGGGCACAGCGGGCCAGCGCCCGCTGATGCAGCGGGCGCCCGCCCGCTGCACACAGCGGGTCATGCCCGCTGCTGCAGCGGGCCACGCCCGTTTGCCTTTGCACATGGGCCTTTTGGCCCAGTGGGTCTAACCCACTTCCCCTTGAACTCTTTCTGCGTTTCTGGGCTCGTTTGAGCTCCGATTTGGACGCGGTTTGAACCTGTGTTTAGACCGGGACGATCCCGTCATCCAGGTAACCTTTTCCAACAAGTTTGTTCCTACTAAATTCGTTGTAACTAATTTACAACACGTTTAGTCAAAGTTAGCATCTAATGCAACGTTGTGTCCCTATTGCTAATGCGACTAACTTTCACAACTTAACTTGTGAATATCATCAAATGACATTTCTCTCTATTCTATATTCCTATTACTAAGAGACGAGCACTACTCGGTGTGAGACCCTACAGCCTGACCTTACTACAGGTTGGGGCTCGAAACCCCTAGACGACGGTCACTACGAGCAGTAGATGTCGTCCCTGTTTCAGAGTCATCATAACGTGATCGACCCTTTGACAAAAGTGTCATAGGGTTTGCATTGGCCGTGTCAATGATGAATTCCGTTAGCTAAAATCCCTTCGTCAAGACTGTGTTATTGTTGGCCTAGGGTATGGTTTACTGTCAACCCTATTAGACAACATTGGTCAGTATACGGCGGTCTTTATTGTATACACGTTGTACTACTTGCAACGTACCTCGGCCGAGGATTAACATAAAGACCGTACTGAGCCTATAACACTAACTTCCCTTTAATGGAAGTGACGAATCCCATCTTAGTCACTTACTCACCTTGTGAGCTTCAGGTGCAACCCAACCTAAGATCTTTCATCAGGACTGGTCCTCGAAGCTAGATCATGGGTCTAAGCTACACGGTCCGCTCACAGGTTGGTACAGATGACTTCAGGTCTTAAGGATCAACTAACCTATCATCACCCTAGAGTTATTAAAGACAGATCATTAAAGTTAACCATTTAATAACTCTAACTTGGTCGTTCAGTGAACTCATTCTCTAATGAGCACCTGTGTCTCGTCTCCGACTTCGCTAAGTCGAATGACTATGAGATCATCATTACCCGAAGGCAAGACGAAGACACAGTGATCTATCCGATGTGTCGATATCCAGTTCTCGACACATCTATGATCACGAACCGTTTAAGACTTACGTTTCTATTCGGTCACTTACTTACTCATAATCGAGATCTCATCTAGATATGTAAGGACCTAACTATAAGTCTATGGATATTATCTAAGTATATTAATACAAATCCTTTATACTTAGAATAATACGTACCATATACGGTATGAACAAGACGTATAATCAAGATAAATTGTCTTATGGGCACATATCTTCCTACAATAACAAAGTATAGGTGCTACGCACCGATAACAAAACAACTGTCTAACAAAAGTAAAACACAACGAAGACACTAGGACTGGTCCCCAGTGTCCATGTACTCCCCGTCAAACACAGGCTCGGGCTCGGCGTCAGCAAACACCTCGTCCTCAACAAGGTACTCAGGCTCAGGATCTAACATGTGTCACCCAAAAGAGTAAAGGGGCACATGTCAGCAAGTCTAAAAGACTTGAGCAAGGAAACTGAAAGTAACTAATAACCTAGTACTTATAATATTAAGCAATGACATGACAGTTAAGTATGATGCAACAGTTTAAAAGATAGGCAAGCACACACTATGTAGCAAAAGCTACCAAATCACTAATTCACAAATCACTCATCACTATTTTCACTTATCACTTATCACTTATCACTTAGTGCATAGAGAGTCCACCTGCTGGCCAGCTCGTGGCTCAGGCCGCTTATCTCTATCACTATTAATCACTTGTGCACTAGAGAGTCCACCTGCTGGCCGGAGTGGCGGATCAGGCCAACTCGGGGCTCAGTCCGCTTATCTCTTATCCCACCCATATGTGTCGAGCGTTGGGGTTCCCAACTCACTGAGCTCGCTTCTGGAACACGAGCCAGGAACACAAGCATTGTAGCAAAGCTACGCAATCACAGCAACACATAAAGAATGCAATGACAATTAATTCGCGTACCGTTAATAGAAGTAAACATGACATGGTAATTGTGCAACATAATATATGTCGGAACTAGCTTCGTTGTCAAGCTAGTTTCCCCAATTTGCGCCTAGGCGAGTATCATTTCGTCGCCTAGCCTCTTTTACGCCTACAACAAGCAAATGGCCTAAAACATGGCCTAAACCCTAAGTGGCAAGTTTCACTTGCCTAGCACCGGGGATGACGACCACTTCGTCACACGGATGCTAATCTACGGGGAAATCGCTGTTTTGGGGGAACAATCAACAAACAACACGAAATCTTATTAGGGTTTCATAAAAATACAAATAGGTTATAAAAACAACGGTAGATCGATTTCTTACCGAGAGGAGGCGGAAGAAACACTCCGGAGAACCCTAGGTTCAGATCTGGAAGCAAATGGAGAAGTTTGGGGAAACTAGGGGTTTGGGGGATTTGGGGATTTTGATGGATTTGGTGAGATTTTGGGGAAGATGAGAGGTAGATAGAGTGGATGGATGGTTTGGATGATGGATTTAGGGCTTGGAATGAAGGGATGAAGCTTGGAGGAAGATGTGGGCTCAAAGGGGAAGATTTTAGGGTTTTGGGTCGTGTTGAGGAAGAAGAAAACGTTTGGGTTGGGTTTAAATAGGTTGGGCTGGCGGCTGCCCAGAAATTAGGGTTTCAACACTGGTTAGTCGGTCAAAGAACAACCACTGACCGACTAGTTTGGCAACTAGTCGGTCGGTCGACCAACGCAGACCGACTAAGTGTAAACAGTAACTCCTGAACGAAAATAGGATTTAGAGTTAGTCGGTCCATGAACAAATACTGACCGACTAGTTTAGCATCTAGTCGGTCGATGAACGTTCTTAGACCGACTAAGAGTGAACAGTATAGATACTAAAATTAAGGTGATGAGTTAGTCGGTTAAAGAAGCATTGCTGACCGACTAGTTTGCAACTTAGTCGGTCAACCAACGTTCTTAGACCGACTAACGATAAACAGTAGCTCCTGAATAATTTAGAAAGCTAACTACTCGGTCCAAGAAGGATTGCCGACCGACTGGATCGTCATCTAGTCGGTCGGTGCCCCTTCTTATACCGGCTAATGAGCACAAAAAGTTCCGATATGGAGCGTGGGGCCCCGGGATCGATTCCTAAGACTCCTAGGCTTGATCTAACAGTTAGATATGACCGTTATGAAGTCCGTCACGAGAGACATACTTCGAAATCGACGATCCTAAGGAAGAAACGAGAAAATACGACGAATCGATCGAAAATGAAAGCTACGGAGACGAAAACCACGCATGAGGAGAAAATCCACCAAAACATATATTATATTATATTAAATCCAGATACATGAAAAGCAGTCGTTACAGGAGGCCTGGGCGAAAACTCTCGACGTAGACGCCGACCTCGTTACCCCGTGGAAAGCAAATCCGCTCGTCGTAAAAGGGGACCCGGACGTCGTACGGATGACACAAATACCTCTCCCGGATTTCCGCGACCACCGGGAAAGTCACCTTGGACGGCGACCCAAGGACCGCCAGGGGAACATCATATCTCTCAATGGCCTGAGCCACGTCGTCCCCAACGGGGTCCGCGAAAATTTTTCTTTTCCCCTTATCCCAAACAGGATAGGCCCCCGAAAGGGCTCCGGGCCCCGAAGGTCAGGCATTGCCGGACCTAGGCACCGGAGGATCCCTAGATCCCGGCGCTGAACTGCCTATTCTAAGCGTAGCCATGGGACAAAAGAGGAGAATGGGGTTACCTTGAGAAGGAGTTGCAAGGAGAAGGATGACGGAAAGAGGGAGCTTGCGAAATCGAGATCAGAAGAGCGCGAAAGGATTGAAGTCTGGGAGGCCGGCATCTTATATGCAGGGCAGTCAAGGAATACAAACTGTCCGGAGAGGAGCACGTGGCAGCATCGGAGGGTCGACGGCGTTTCGAAACCCGCGCCAAGAGAAGATCAAACGGGCCGCATCATGATGACCCCCATTTAATGGGCTGGCCTCGACTGACGCGCTGGTCAAATCCCAAAAAGTCACATCGCCCGAACTGAACCGGCTAAACCCGAACGGCTCGGACGATGGGGGCAATTGATACGACTATTTTGGAGAAGCCCAAAGGATGGAAGCCCAAGACCCAGCGATGGACAAGAAGCCTGCTAGCGAGATGGGGCCCCGCCGGACGAGGCCCACGAAGAAAACGCGGCCCGCTCAGTGAGACCCCTGAGAGCTCGAACCGTACACGGTTCAACATGCTCGTAGCCAGCCTACGATCCCCGGAAGAAACCACTCCCCCGGGGTGTAAGGCCTAAAGGCCCATGACCGGCAATCGGCTCCCCCACGACGCTGGCAGGCGACATCATGGGAACAGATCTCGAGGGCGTGAGTGGGGGGGCGGACGGCGTGACGACGTGGACGGGGGGGGGGGGGGGGAATCGCCTACCCCATGACGCTGGCAGGCGACATCATGGGGACGGATCTCGAGGGCACGAGTGGGGGCTGAGGCGTGACGGCATGGACGGGGGGAAATCGGGGCAAAGACTCTATAAAAGGACCGGTGGGACAACAGAGTAAGAGATCGAACCCCAGGTATTCTAATAGAAGGTATACCATCAACGACCTTGGTGTTCCGCCATTCCTTTTCCCTCCCCCTGCTCGCGCCGTGGGTCAGGCTATCGATCTCCTCTCGAGTCGTGCCTACCCCGCCGAGTACCCTTCAGACCCTGATCTGACTTAGGCATCGGAGGGGATACGGCCGGAACCAAGGTCCAGCCCCCCTGACGAGTTTCTCGTCTATTCAGGAAGGAGCCGACCAAGGCGCCGAGGCTACCCCTCGTCCGACCAAGGACCGACACTCCGCTCGGATCCGGCGCTCGACTCCGACTCCATCTCCGACCCACTCTGAGTGCACAGGCGCTTGGCGTACCCAAGGGACCTCAACTGATCCCTTGACCTCGTTGACCGCTCAATCCCTGGTCAACGATCCTGTAGTGAGAAAACACCCGTAAACAGGTCTTAAACATGAACGGCCACGTTTAATTTACAATATTTACAACAATACCAACAACGCAACTTCTTCTCGGATAAAAACTATATGTATTCAATTTTAATTTTATCGTCCATAGGCACTAATCTTAACCATCTCATTGCAATTTTGGGATAATTTCTTGCATGATCTGTTCCGTAATAGTTAAAGAGGCCTTAAACTTGAACAGCCACGTTTAATTTGCAATATTTACAACAATACCAACAACGCAACTTCTTCTCAAATAAAAACTATATGTATTCAATTTTAATTTGACGTCCCTAGGCACTAATCTTGACGTAACAGAACTTTTCGTAAGACCAAAACCCCCCACGTTCACACCCAAAATCTGCATTTTGGGATTGCAGGTAGGTGGTGGGGGATTAATTGGGTAAAGACCAAGAGAGGGTGTTATTAGGAGGGGCCCACACTTGGTTGGGGTTCGCGCGTTGGAGATCGTGTCAAAACCAATTCTGGCGGGATTGGGACAATTCTGGCCTCGCCAATTCCGCACGGTTTTGGATCAAAAAGGATTTAACCAAAATAAGTTTATAATTGGGACAATTCTGGCATATTTATACTTGTAAAGAATTTGCAATACTGACGGATCGATTGTGTAATAATAAGTTTCTAAATTAGCTCTTGATTGTTATTGTAAATTTGAATCGTTTATTCATACCATAATTAACCATTAAACCGGAAGCCTTTCTCTATGTTTGTTTATTTCTATGTTTGCTTAAATAACTATTATAAATAATTCCTTTTTAAAGTGGAAGCCTTTCTGTGAATTAAATAGGAAGCCATTTTATAATTATGAAAAAGTAGGCTTGGTTTATGTGAAATCCTGCTCGTCAGTATTATTTACTAGATGATATGAGATTGGCTCCATTGTAGCTTTTTATGATAGAATATGACGTCCTTGCAATTCTAGTTAGAAGGCAATGGCTCAGCATGCTCGTATCTGATTTGTACAGGGTCGCATGAATAGGGATGAGAATGTGTACGGGCTGGCCCGATGCCCAATCGGGCTAGCCCGAAAAGCCCTGTTTAATACTTAAACCCAATGGGCATCGAGCCAGCCCGAACCCAAAAATAAATACCCAAATAGATTGTGAGTCAAAACCTCACCCGTACTTCTGTACCCATGGCCCAATCGGGCCGCCGGAAAAAGCCCGATTGGGCTTTTTCCCAGCGAAAATCAAATGCAGCCCTTACTCGCGACTCGTTGTCTCGCCTACGATTACCATTCGCCTCGACGACGATCGACGATGGCAACAACGATCGCCTGCGAGAAAGAGAGATGGAAAAAAGGCAGCATATTCACCATCGACGACGATGATGATCCGAGGAATAATCTTCATTCTCTCTCCTCTTCGTTCCCCTTGATGTCATTATCTTCTTCTTCATTCAGTAATTCCCAATTCATCAGCTCTCTCCTCCAATCTCATCTTCAACCAATCCCAATCTATCCTATCTCCTCCATCTAATCTCCACCTCAAAATCACACTCCTCAACTCCACAACAAGAATCCCTTAATCTCCTAAGATCATCGGACATCGAACCTCCAGAGGATTTGATCTGCTCGACGATATGTGCCCTGAGATCGGATTGGAAGTCGGGCATTCTGGCCTTCAAGTGTGCTCATGACCGCATCATGGATAGGCTTGAAGCTTGGCATTTGATGATCTGGGTGCTGGGGAACGAGCGGAGGTTTGATCTAGCATGGAGCTTGCTGAGATGGATGGCCATGAAATCGGTGCTGACGACGACAACAATGGTTATTTTGATGTAAAGGTTGTTACTTTTTGCCCTTCAGATGTTTGTGTTTTTGCTTGTGTGTGGTTCCTAGCTCAATTGGCTTGTAATTCAGTTGCATGATAAATAAACATTGTAACGCTAGCAACTTTACAGTCTGCTTTTTTTTCGTTGATGATCAAGACATATTTCAGTTCTATTCATTCCAAATTCAAGAATATTATGGATTTTTTTTAAAAAAATTACATAAATAAATAAAACTATGTGAGTATCTTAATACGTGAGAATGCATGTTGAGCTTCTAACTCTTGAGGCTAAAAGGTTCCAGCCTGTTTTTTCGATGACAACGATGCTGGTTTGAAAGTGTATTGGGTCCGCCCAAATCTAGATCCTAAGCGTATTTGATCTTTCGGGTAGAGAATTGGGCATTACCCAAAGCCAGCCTCAAATACCCAAAATAATACCAACGCCGATACTCCTCAGTTGAAAATTTTCTCGCTCGGTGAAGACGGGCTTTTCCCCTATGCGGTCGAGCATTAAAATCCTCTTTCGTCTTCTCCGATGACGTGAACATCGATTTCAATTTGGGCAGCGATGTCAATACGGTTCGGCATCATTGTCCGGTTCAACGTCGTGAACTGGAGGACGACCGAGGCACGAAGAATCCGGGCGATCTTGTGTTATACGCCGGTGATCTCTTGCCTAACGAGGCATATCGCATTCTGTGAATCGAAAGTTGAGCTTGGGGGCACAGATTCTTCAAGCTGGAGGAATCAAACCAGAAATATATTCTGATTATTACTATCGATGATTTCGAGTTTTGATTCATGTGTTTTGTTTTATTGTAATTTTATTAGAGGCCCAATGGGCTGGCCCAAAACCCAATGGGTAGGCCCAAAGCCATCTTTAAACCCATTTGGGCATTTTTAAAAAAGCCCATTTGGACTTTGGGCCCGAAAGCCCGCCCATTTCAATTGGGCATCTATTTGGCCTGGCCCGGCCCGGCTCATTCTCATCGGAGAAGCCTCATTCTTATTCACATGGAGAAGAGATTCAACCCATTAATGGTTATGAAATTGAAGGAGTCCTCAGTGATGAGGTTAAAGAGGCCTTAAACTTGAACAGCCACGTTTAATTTGCAATATTTACAACAATACCAACAACGCAACTTCTTCTCAAATAAAAACTATATGTATTCAATTTTAATTTGACGTCCCTAGGCACTAATCTTAACCGTCTCATTGCAATTTTGGGATAATTTCTTGCATGATTTGTTCCGTAATAAATCTGTACACCCTCTCGGTCGGGTGGACCCCATCAAAAAATGCGAATTTTGATGCATCTGGACAGATTGGAACGAACGAATTGCAGAGAGGCCCAATCTGCAGTGCCCCCATTCCACAGCACCCCCTCCTCGTCTCCTCAAACCCTGCAAAAACAACAAAGACAAGATTATCGCCCTACCCACACCTGAATTTAATTTTCTCTTGTGCCCAAAATGCGAACCGTAAGCTTACCGTATTTGTTGGGGCTGTTGATCATGTCGAGCAGGTTATCGTGAAAATCCAAATAAACGACCCTGCTCTCAGGGAGCGATTGCTGGACTCGAGGGATCAGGCTCTGAAGCTTTGAGTTGTAGGTGGTGGCCACAGAGACCTGCTCCAAGACGCACGTCCCCTGCATTGGGTCTGCAAACCTCGAAAAAATGTTGGCAGGCATGCACCCAAATGGAGGAACTCCGGCCACAATGAACCTCCTAAGCCCTTGGCTGTACAGTCGCTGCATTCCACAGGGAAAATTTTAAACCGGTCCAAACATAAGCAAAACAGTTTGAATTGAATCCTCACCTTGAGAACTCCCTCCAGAATCTGGAGCAAAAAGTCTTGGTACCCCCCGAAGCCAAACTGCGCCCTCCTGGCGCTCGGCAATGGCGCAAAGAAATTCACCGCAAAATCGTTGCTTCCCGCGCTGAACATCACGAGCGCTTCCCCTAGAATTCTCTTTGCCTCACTCTCCCCTACACTCCCCTTCAGTTTTCCCACGTACTCCTCAAACATCTCCAGCTGCCGCGACACGGGCAGCGTGCCCGTGAACGCCGAGGTCATGTCGTCGTACCCGGCCCCGGCGGACGCGAAGTTGACCCCGGTCCGGAGCTCGTCCGGGGTCAGCTTCGGGTCGAGGAACGGCGGCACGAGCTGTTTGATCCCGAGGCCGGCGGCTAGCAGGTCGGGGATCATTAGCCCGTTGGAGAACCGGCCCGTCGCAGCCTGGCCCGGGAAGTCCCGGCCGTAGGGCGGATGGTCGGCCTTGAACGGCGTCGGGATGTAGTCGTTGATGCCCGTGTCGACGAGCGAGTCGCCGAAGAAGAATGTGGCGGTGATATTGGATGCGGATTGGGAGGTTGAGGCCAATGTGAGGGCTAAGAGAAACATGGGCAGTGCTACTGCCAAGAAGTGAGCCATTTGCTTAATTTTTGTGGTTAATCAAGTTGATTGTGAAGAGATTTATATAGAAATTGTTGAGAAAGTGGTATTAATTTAGATGGAGGAGAATTTTGATCTGGATTTAATATTTTTAATTTCATGTTTCAGTTTTTTTTGGTGGTTTTAATGAAGGTTTAGAGATCATACATGCATGTTTGGTAGTTTGTGCATCCATGTAGAAAGATGGGAAAGGCTAAATACATTTATGTTTTTTAAGTGGTTAATTCAAAATTAAGTTTGTAAT